>WYDF02268545.1:0-18330 GCA_009867245.2 Adranes taylori
AGAACGAAAAGCAAAAGCACGACAACGCAACATACCGCGTGGCCTACAAAGACATAGTGCAGGGGTGGGGGGGGGGGGGGGTGCGTTGTTCATGTACTGGACAGTTCACCCTACCTGTTGTATTTATCACACAATATTTCTGATTTTGTATTTATACTCTATAAAGCACAAAGACGCATCGACGACAAATACTTTGAGGAGTCTATGCATTGTATATAATTTTTCTGGTTCAATAATTCAATAACAACTTTTATGTGATTATCAAGTTCAAGATGCCTATCCGTCCGAAAGTTAATCTGAGTATTCCGTCCAATTTCCTTTAATGTTTTAAATAAACTTTTTTACAATTTCATAATTTTTTATTTATATATTATTTTGATTATACTTTTTCTATGAATATGTTCAGCATAAATCCATCATTCGGTAAAGTATAAAACAGTCATTTTTATTGACACTCTTCCATTATCCAATCGATAGTTGTGTTTGTTCTTTTAATTATTACAATGTAACTGAGTGACTTAACCGATGTGACCAAAATATACATTTTAAGCAATTTGTTTTACAAAGTTTACATAAAATAAGACTTAATTAGTCTAATATAGATTACGTACCATAAGTGATACCTAAATCTTATTAAATGTAAATACAGAACTTAAAACAATAATAATAATAATAAATTGTTGGACTTATTTTGCCATGTAAAACTGTTCAAATGGATATTTCTCGAAAAATATGTTCGTCTTCTTCTATGCTTCTACAGAACCAATAGAATAAAATCAGACTAGGATAGTATGAACACAGAGTAAGAACTGTTCTGTAATCCTTGCATGTTGTTTTGTAAAGGTCTAAGATTTGATGCACCATTCAATATAATATAGATTTAATTATTTGCCATCAATTAAGCTAGACATTTACTCTATTGCTTCATGAAAAACGGTTTAGATACGAAATGAATAAAAATTTTATTTTATATAAAGATTTTAATTATTTACTGAAAAAATAAATTTAATTTTTTGTATATTTATGAGGGCCTCGTTTAATCTGTAAGAATGATACATATTTTGATTGAAATAGCGATGTCTGCGTGATTAACCCCTTCCTACAAATCCTTAGTTGACTTGTGCTTTAAAAATAACATCCAGATAAGCTAGGGTACATGAAATGTTTACTGCCTTAATGTTGTCGAATAGTGGTATAAGCGTCTATTAATTTTGAAAAAGATTAATCATCGTAATTGTTTCTTGTCCTGTCGTTTCTTGTCTTATGGGTTATATGTTTGGTGGGAAACATTTCAGATTGGAGTATACAAGTACCCTGAATGAAATTTAAACTATATCGGTCAAACAACAAACCAGACAAAAATGTATCTATTATACGACTAAAATCACCATCCGCTCAATCACCCAGTGTACGCCGACTATTAACGATCTCCTGTCTAGAAACGGAATTAGTCACCGTATCATACAGAATAGGCACCAACACAAGAAGGGTACCAAGGGCGCCGCTAAAAACATCACACAAAAAGTGTTCATACTTTATCTAAGCCTCGACAATGCCAGATGCGATTTTGGCAAAACGTCGGCAATCTGAAATGCTTCCCACCAAACGTATAACCCAGAAGACAAGAAACGACAAGACAATGAACCACTATTCGACAACATTAAGGCAGTAAACATTTTATGTACCCTAGCTTATTTGGATTTTATTTTTAAAGCACAAGTCAACTAAGGATTTGTAGGAAGGGCTTAATCAAGCTGGCACCGCTATTTCAGTCAAAATATGTATCATACTTACAGATTAAACGATGCCCTCATAAATTTACATTTTGAACCTGCCACTGACAATAATATCCACTTATAGATTTAATAAAATGTACAATATTCCCTTCAATCTTATCATAATTTAATAAACAAAAAAATTTATTTTATTATTTTAGTAAATAATCAAAAAAAAAAAAAATTAAAATCTTTATATAAAATAAAATTTTTATTCGTTTCGTATCTAAACCGTTTTTCATGAAGCAATAGAGTAAATGTCTTGCTTAATTGATGGCTAATAATTAAATCTATATTATATTGAATGGCTCATCAAATCAAATTTATTGGTTTAAAAGTCGACATAACTTAGAACACTTTGGACTTAGGTATCGGGAACCTTTATGGAAGTATACCTTATTTTTTGGGACTTCTTGTACATTTCAAAGCAATTTCAAAATGTAGTCTTTATCAACATAATTAACAAAATTTTTTAAATGTTTACTGTTTCCCTATAAACCTCCGCTCCGTTACTAGTGATTCACCCTATATATATATATATATATATATGTTCATAGTTGGAGATTAAGACATACCTGCCAAGCTTACCTTAGTTGCGGGTTGACGGGGAACATTTGGATATTGTATATCCAAGTAGGTTCGCTGGCTGTACTCGTCTAACCTACCGATAAGGTGTGATATGCTTCACGGTAGCGAATGTTTCCATTCGGCCAGACAGATATTGGGATATACTGGGTATATCAGAAACTAGAAGGAAAACAAGGATATCATTGCCTTGAAAAGTGGTCATCTATTTTATTTTCGTGGTACACGAACTGGCAGAACAAGCGGTGTAGGGTTTTTACACAAAAATATTGAACATCTAGTTATTGGTTGAGAGAGCACATCATCGTGTGGCAAAAGTTCTAATTAAATTAAACAAACATTACCAACACCAAATTTTGCAAGTTTATGCCCCGACAAGTTATTCGGATGAAATCATAGAATCCTTTTATGAGAAACTGCCCGAAATGCGAAACATGAACATGAATGAATGCGAACATGAGCCTTTTATGAGGAACATGAACGTGGCAATGCCCATTATAAAATCGTGATGGGCGATTTCAATGCTTAGGTCGGGTGGAGGCTAGAATCGGACATTGTTGGTGATTACGGGCGTGGCAACCGTAAAGACCCTGGTAACAGATTGGTAGAATTCGCAGAACTAAAGTCTTTGCACGTACCCAGTTCCCTATTCAAGTTAGAACCTCATAGAAAATAGACTTGGAGACGTCCAAATGGCATCTAAAGGAAATATATTATATCCTTGTCAAAACTAAAACCGTAATTACAGACTGTGGTACTGTTAATAAGTTTAGTACAGGAAGCGACCACCGTTCGCTCAGAGGCCGCATGCAAATTAACACAAAAAATGCTAGAGCAAAATTGATCGCATCAAAAAGCACGACGTCAAACAATGGAATAAGCCGGCTTCCGAAAAGATTTTAGTACTCTCGGCCATATACACACTCAATTCGCGAAATTATATCCCGATCAAATGAATATGTCCTGTCATTATGACTTGCGTTTGTAGATTACGAAAAAACCTTCCACTCAATAAAAACATCGGATGTCATCAATTCGTTGATTAGCCATCGCGTGTCGGCTCCATATGTGGAATTGATTCAAAATATCTACGCAAAGGCCACCTCATGAGTTTCCAATCCAAATAGGCGCACACCAAGGTGACACCTTGTCCCTCAAATTGTTTACTACAACCCTAGAAAAATGTTTGAAACCCTTGATTGGGAGAAACCTGCTATTAACGTAAACGGCTTTTACACCAGCCACGGTTTGCTGACGATATTGTTCTTGTTGCTCATACAGTGACAGAGTTGAGTCAACGTCTGAATGAACTCAGCGAGCCAAGTAAACAAATTGGCCTTCAGATCAACTTATCTAAATTAAAGAATATGCGCAATTTTCATCTAGAACTTTTAGATACGTCTGGATGGTAACAAACTGGATTATGTTGATTCATATGTATACTTGGGACAAGAAATTACTATGGATGGGGAATTCATCAGTGAACTAAATAGAAGAGTGAAACTTGCTTGATATTCTTTGGGAGACACAGCATGTTTAAGTCTAGCATACCTCTTCCATATGAAATCGCAAGTTTTCAACCAAACTCTTCTCCCAATTCTGACATACGGTTGTGAAATATGGACTCTAAAAATAAAAACTATTCACAAGCTTCGCACAACACAAGGAAGCAAGTAGAGATGTATGCTAGGAATTACACTGAGAGATCGACGTAGATGTGAATGGATACGTAGGAGGACAGATTTCAGGACGTTTTAAAGAGAATTTACTCTTTAAAGTGGCAATGGGCAGGGCATATAAATCAAGCTGGCACCGACGAAAGGTGGTCAAAGATCATAGGAGACCGGAGTCCGAGATATATCATTAGACCCAGACGAAGACCTATGGATCGAAGGAATACTGAATTTGTAAGATTTTTGGGACCCACCTGGCGACGCGAAACCATGGATCGTGTTGATTTGAAGTCGCTTGGAGGGTCCTTCGTCCGTCAGAGGACTGATATAGGCTGATTATGATGATGATGATTATGATATATATATGCATATATATATATATATATATATTTATTTATTTATTTATTTATTTATTTATATATTATAATAGGTTAGTGATACGACTCAACTTGGATCAACAAATTTAAACTACGATTTATGGTAAAATTTGTGGTACAAATTAGAGAATTAACTACAATATTATACAAATTGCTTAAAAATATTTGTTAATTGTTATAAATCACTATAATTCGTCAATTGTTAAAGTAATTGCTATATCTTTGTTCCTATTTTGATTAATATTAGAACCCAATTATTACGAATTGCTAAGACAATAAATTTTTAGAGACCAAGTATATCTAATTACCTTTACAATAAAAGGCCAAATATATAATTTTAATCCATTAGTATTAAATATTGAATGAGCTTATAAATTAATAAATATAGATTTAGAAAATATTATTAATAAAGGTACGTTAAAAATTACATTTTGTAGCTTATTAGAAGCCGTATAGCTGGTTATTCTTTCATTTTCAAATATTTAAATTGTTTTTAAATTTCCTCATCAGGACATAAAATTGAACTATAGTGATTGAAATAAGAAGACCAATTGAATTGGGTCGGCTAATTGGTTGGTCTACACTAAATAAGAAAATCAATTCTAATCATGTAAAACGTAATATTATAAACAGCGCGCCATCAAGATGTGCATTTCACTCCACATTACACTCTTTCAGAGCTATGTGCAATATGCGCTTAAGAGTCGTGTTTTTTTTTCAACTATTGGAGTAGCTTTTGAGTAGCTCCGGAGTAAATCTATGCGTTTTTTTAAATATGTCAAATTATAACTGATTTACCCAGATCATGTTTTATCTACCCTTGAGAGCACCAATTCAATTGGTGGGATAGAATAAGATCACTTCGCGATCAGTACTCAGAATCTTATTTATCTACCTGCATGTAGCCAACCGTTTTTTTCCAAATTGTCTACAAGCGTTGGAGCAAACAAAATGATAAAAGCAACCATGTATTTCATCTCTTTGTTACCAGCCGTACTGTGTTTGTTTTGAACCACTTTTATACTAGAAACCTAAATGGTACTCTTTCCATGCTTATCTTCTGGATCCAGTTAATTAGATGTTACAAAGTACAGAGTATCTGTGGAAATCTTAAAAATTTATTTTTATGATTACCCTACGTCGGTGATTGGTCCTAGGGATGGAAATAGGCCGACGTTATAAATAAGAAAGAAAGATTACCCTACCTAAATTGATAGAAATTTTGTTCACTAGTTAAAAAATATAAGCAGATCAAACATATGTCTTCAGAGAATAATTTAAAATAATTTAAATAATTTACTTAGTGTTAAAGAATTTTTTACATTTAGTTTTTTATTCTGTTTATAATCATTTTGATTATCTTTAGTATATTTATTTCTTATACGTAACAAATTGTGTTTATTTACATTGAATAGTAGCAGTTTCATAGTTTCTAGCCTTGACTGTAGCTAGAAATTCTCACAAAACAATTTACACACCAAATGGAAACAAAAGTTCATTTTTATTAAAATAGTATACGCGAAATCATTTTCTATTGATTATTTATAAGTTTGGAATAGTTTTTGGTATATACTCGAACGGGAAACCAGACTGTCGAAGAAAAGGCTGTGTATATAAATATTAAATTTTAATTAAAATATTGTCACGTTTGAAATTTGGGGGAACTATTACTTCTCAACGTGACGTATAAGAGAGTATCTTTTGTATGGGGTACGTAGCGATTTTCTCTTGCCCTAGTCACCGTCTCGTACAATAAATAGAAAATACGATTTACAATACCCACGTTAACTTACCTGCTTACGAAATGAAGTTATATGTTATGAAGTTATAATCCTCCAGTGTTCTAACCCCAGTGGTCCCCCAGTGATTTAGAATAAAACACTTTGCCATTGGAAGGGTTACGAGTACTTTCCTTATTTACCTACTAATTAAATATTCATTCACTTAAAATAAATAACTAATGCCTCATCAAATATTAAAATAAATTTGTACTTGTGTTCCTTAATCCCTGCAAATCAAATATTAAAAATGACGTTCATTACTCATCAAGCTGGTTCCCAAATTAATTATAAAATTATTCTATTTACAATCTCTAAAGTGCGTACCATCACAAACCTTATTTTTAGAACCACGCACAGTGACCTTATTAATTAATTTTAAGTTACCTCAATAAATAATCTTCTTGCCTAATCAATTTAATATAATTTATCCTAAAATTCAAATTCAAAAGAACTGTTTAATTATTACCGTATATTGTATACTAATAGGCCTCTTATTTAACATTTCTATTTATTCATGATTTAATTTGAAATCAATTTATGATTCAATTTAATTCATAATTATATTATCAAAACCCTGACCGACAAGGGCCTTTTAACGAACAAAATCCGCTCTCTAAGGGACGTATGTAGCTTTTATTCATTTTTTCGCTAGCTAGATTCCTACCAAAACTCCGATCGATTACTCCCACTACTTTACCCCATTCTTATGTTAAATTGCATTCATCTAATGTATTCCCACTTGATGACCTATCTTCTACTTTATTAATTGCTGTCGGCCATGATTAATGTAAATCCAATCAGCTATGCGTTCTTTTACTCATACTAGTACTGATACCGCATAGTAAGATTTCACTCTCTATTCATTAATTACCAATTAGATCTCCTCTACTATGTATAATTTACGTCATCGGCTTTATTTTTATCCCACGGAAAAAATAACATTGCTTTTCGTTTCTCATTGTGAAATTCTAACTTATGTACGATGTTTTAAATGTTTTTTTAATTGTACTTTATTTCATTAAAAGAAGTTTAAATGAAATCCTGTGTGTTAACTAACATTTCGTTCGTCTAGCACACAACAGGCTTTCACCAAATCTAGCCATTTTGAATTATTTACAAAGGTCAAGAATACGAGACTATCGATCGTAGAACTAAACTAGAACGAGAACAAATTGCCTAGCTACAAGATTATTAATATTTTGAAGTTTGATACGCGGAGCCGCGTCTATCTACAAGTTCCGTAAGTCTTGTGGCCTGTAACGTGCGTAATTCATCGCGCTGTATAAAAAGTATGATACGTAGCTTTCTGTTCTACAGCAATTTGTTAAAATCGGCGTTCTTGCAATATTGTTCATTGCAAATTTTTTACTTCCGTTTCCGGAGGCAATCTCATGCCTCCTAATGGCGCTGAAAACTTACATTTGAGCATCAGACATCACGAGCACTTTACTCTCTGTAAGTTTATTTTTCTCAAATGAAATTCAACCATTGACTGTTATTGCGGTCTTAAAACAATGTTTTTATAAGAGTTGCTTGCCCTACAACGGCTAGCGACTGCTTGATACATGCCTACAGCTGTCCTGTTATAGTTATAGCTTCCTTTTAAATTTATTCCTCTTACACTATCTGCATTCTTACTACAACCGTCGCAAAGTATTTCACACCTAAAGCTAGCACAGTTTAGCCCGGCTCGGCTTAGACACGCGCTAAGATCACCGCGAAAATTGCCTTCTATGGAGCGGCTCCTTACAATCTTAGGCTGCTTCTTACCTCTTTCTATTTCTTATCCGCCGCCTACGAAGCTTGGTTGATCTAATTAGTCGCGCCAATAATTCGGAGCGACAATCAATAATCAAGATAGAAGAATATTTAATTCAATTCTCAAACAACTACAACGCTTAAATAATTATTTGAAACTTTTTAATTTATATACTAATGATGAAGTCAGATTAACGACATCTATTAATAAGTCCAAATCATTTTAATTTATACAACTATTTTGATTGTTAGGCAACAATGCTTAAATAACTTAAATATTTCATACTATTTAGCCATTATGACTTAGGAGTATTTAAAGTACATACAGTAGAACTAATAAAAATGAAACTTTTAATTTTTACTGCATTACAATATGAATAATAAGTTTTGGATAAACTTATAACTGAAATAGAAATTGATTCGTGTATACTAATGAATACTGTCCTCATTTATATATAAGTAATAGTGTGTTGCTAATTATAAATTTTATGAAACTTATGGACGTACGCAGGAATTTATACAATAACAAGATAATAAAACCACTCGAAGCTGAAAATCTTCATTATTTATCATTTCCATCGATTCTTTTTAAACAAATATGTTCTAATCATTATTTAAAAAATTAATTCCTGCTTATTACCATAAAAATATGCTTCCTGTTGTACCATTGTACTTGTTATATGTTTTTTGTATTGAATAATTTAATCGTTGTATTTTTGATGATAATATCTAATATCTCATATATTCTTTTTTTTTTCTGTTTTGCTGCCTGTTGTTTACTGTGTCTGTCTCTCTTACACACAACATACACTCTTCTGTCGTCGCCAATTTGGACTACAAAAAAAATGTCAATTTTTATTGCAACGTCAATTGACCATCATTGTGAATCAATTGATGATCTATATATTCAAATTATACTTTAATTGGAAATTACTATAAAATAATTAATGGAAAATTACATTAATTACAATTATCCACGTCTTACATTCAAATGGGATTAACCAATACAATATGGAATATTAACCATATACAATATTGGCAATGATTTTATTTATATAAATTTTGGAAAATATCGAAATATTAATGAATTACTGCCATTTATTCTTGTTCACAATGAAATACAAATAAACTCACAAATACTGCCAATTCATTTTATGTTTTGAAAAATTTATGAAAACATGGGTTTAATAAAATTATTTTTTATAATACGATACTAAACATTTTTGCTATAATTAAAAATATGTCTAATTAAACACCTGTACTGGATTGCAACAATAATATTTCATCAATACTGGAAACTATAATTTAAAAAAAATTTTTGTTTTGTATTCAATTTAAAAGACTTCCTTTCTGCGCCAAGCACGCGGTTCAATTGCGAGAGCCTCAATTTTCGACTTTGCCTCAGCATTGACTCCCGTGCGTAGAAATAGGGCATTATCTAGATGTGAATAGTAAAAAATAGAAATATAAAATGGAATAAGTTTTATCCATTTTATTAAATTGAAATATATAGAAGTTCTTGAACTAGATAGATATTAACTTATCACATTTTTGTAATGCTTTGATTTTTATAGGAAAAGTAAAAAAGATGCCTAGCTAAATATATTAAATTTTTTATTTATTGTAAAATATATCTGCATCATATATTTAAATCATTTATTTTATTTAAAGTGCAAAATATTGCATCATAAGCAGAACACTGTACACGATGCACAATTCTATTGATTTCTTGGAGTACTAAATATATTTTCCAAAATAGAAGTATTATAATTTTTTACTTAAATATGCCAAATTCAACACGAACAATATATTGTATATGTTCTTATTACCTTTCTCTCTGTTTTACTAGCAAATGAAATAAATCAGAAAAAAGAAAACCATATTTTTAAATTTTATAATTTATAATATCTTATGGATTGTTCTATCTCATTAAATATATTATGGCCATAATGGCTCACATTATATTTATATATCATGGCCGTAGCTAGGATTTGATTTCGGGGGAGGGGGGCGGGGCGGTTGTGACTTACTTCTTATTTGGAAAAATATTTATACTTTTTGTTGATGAATAAATAAAGTAGTGACCTTGACAATCTAATAAATCAATGAATAAAGGAATGTCGTGATTCATTGTTTTGAAAATAAAACGTAAACATAAATTTTATAGGTTATATTATGAATTATTCTAAAAAATATATTTTTAGAATTATAAAGTTAAATTTAATCCGTGATTTTTGTCAAAAATGATCTAAAACCGCATCATTATCTACTTTTACGCTTAATTCGCGATGAATGGAAATCAAAGCCAAACCGTTGACGCGTCCTTCGCTAGAACTATTTCTTAAATTTTAGTCATCGCAAATGTAAAAATTTAACCGACTTTCCATGGCACTTCCTTTCCAAACTTCAGTAGTATTATTTGGCTATGGTATGTTTACAGCTTTGAGTCTGCAGTAAGGGAATGATATGGTATTTGCAGATAACTAAAGTTTCATATCGTCGGTTTAAACCTAAAATTCACAAAGATGTTTTCGAGAAAATCGCATTTGAAGTTATTATTCCATTTATTAAATCAGTTATAAAAGAAATTAAAAACACTTTTTATAAATACTTATGATAGCCACTATCATTTTTAAACGAGTATTGACATTAAAAAACATATTTTGTATTAAATAATTTGTCATTTCATATCTTAGTGTTTTTGCATAAATTTTAAGTTATTAAACTTAGTTAATTTTTAATAAATTTTTGCAATAAAACATAAAAAATAAGTAAAATATAAATAAAACATAACAAATTATTATTTATTAAAAAAAATATTTATTTTCTATTATTATGTCGTTGGCATTTCTCATATTTAAAGCATTTCATTTTCAAACCAAAGACAATTTCACCAGTTTCGTCTTTATTTCTATTTTTGATCAAATTGTTGCTAAGAACTCCAAGATAAAAAAAATCGTTAAATTTCATTTCCTTCACAATTTAGGGTCGTTTTTTGGGATTAGTATTATTCCTTTTTGTTGATTTTATATTAGAACGAGCATTTGCAAAAATGTCTTTCCAATTACTCATTATAAATATGTTTCTATTTTTTTTGCATTTTTGTATTACCGAGTGCATAGAATTGCACTCGATATAAAAGTGGCCTAATTCGAGAAATTTCTATTCAATTACTTCTAAATGGCTATTACATATAGGAGAACTGCAGGAACATGCTGATTGCGATTTTGTCCTCCGCATGTGTCAGAAAATAATTAAACAGTAGTCACATTTTTCGGCAATTGCAAAATATATTCAAAGAGAATAGATCCAATTTCATTACTTCCGCGTTTTCCGTTCCAATAATAGCAATAGGCCGTTCCATCATTCTGATAAATTGTTAGGTTATAGACGTTAATTTTTCTGATGTTATAAAGCTGTGAAATTTCGCAGCTGGGAATCTGCAAAACACTCTGTACATGAAATGTTGCTGTGCAAAAATTATCGTCCACCGCAGCTCGTTTCTGATAATTAGTTTTTGAGAGGTTGCAAGCGTTGATCGTAATCGAGTTTTAATTCTGATTTTTTCATTTGTCAATTCAGACCTAGAGCATGTCACACGCTGATCTTTCTTAGGGTTGAAAAATGAAAGATTGTAATTTTCACAAAAATTATGAGCGCTAAACATTTGAACTTACTGCATTAGTGTTGTTTTCTTTACAGAATTCTTTGTATAATTCGTACATTTTATTAATAGATAATTTACTGTCTGGATACTGTCGTTTAGAAGATGATTGTCTAATTGTGAAGGTGTTGTAGGAAAACTTCAATGTGTTGTTTTATTATCTGTATTGCTGCAATATTAGTTTTGTTTCTTGGCTCTTTCTTCCCTCTTTAATCATTTTCTTAAATCATTTTCGTGTACCACTCATTCCTGCAATTGCTGTCCTGATTGGACCATTTGATATGCATGTTTTATGAAAAAAAATTGCACATATTTTAAATTTTTTATTATTGACTGTTAGGTAATATTGCACTGATCTAGATTTTAAAATAAAATATTTCCGTCTGTTGTAATTATTTAATCCCCAATATTTAGAACAAATTTCTGTTCTCTCAGATTCTGAAAAATAATTAGTACATTTGAAGCGACATGAGTTACAACTGATTGCTTTAGGTACTTTAGCAGCTTTAGTGCCGGATTTTATCGTATAAGGTTGGCATTCAGAACGTAATTTTTAACAGTATTTTTCTTCCAAGTAGACTGATCACTTTTATTCCATCTCATTCTTTCTTTGTCATATCTTTTTTTTTGTGCTCATCTGAAGATGCTGTAATATTGCTACAATTTTGCGGAAAAGGTTCATAATTCGGATCTAAATCTGAGTCTTCATCTGAGAAATGATTATCAGAGTTCTTGTCAATTTCAAGTGTTGAGTTAATTATGCCATCAGTATTTACGTGTGCTTGACTAGTGCTTGCACCATCAGCGCTAACAGACTTTAAATCAGCATTAATCAAAGTTTGATTTATTTCGCTAGACTCTATCTGCAAAATAATTATAAATGAGTAACATAAAACGTTATTAATTACTATTGTTTTTGATTATAATTAATTTGAACTTATCATTATTTAGTACCTTACTTCGTTATAGTAGAATCAAACATAACACGTGCAATTTCAATAATCTACGCGAACTATAAAAACTCTCAACCATTATAAATATAAGAAAATGCAAGAAGCATTATTTTAAAAGCTAACAAGGCAATAAAATTATGTTTTTAATAAATAACGTAACCTCAATTACTAATCACATAACCGTAGTCACACATATTATGAAAATTATGTGTATTGCGAATTCACTGATTGTGTACTAGAACGGAGCCTTGCAAACTACATTACAGATTTTGTAGTGCACTTAGTGAGTTTTTGCTCTAAACCGACGATATATAAGAGAAAATTTAGTTATACTTTTGTTTTAAAAATGTGTTTATTGAATAGACAGTCTTGGGGACAAAGAGCAATATTATATTTTGATGTATTTTTGTTTTTTTTGCGGTATTTGGATGCTTTTTAATAAAATTCTATGTGTAGTGTATTGAGTTACTTGCTGACTGGTTGTTGGTTTTGTGATGTAGGTGGCGTTTGGTTTTTCAATTTGTTAGTGTGCGTTCAGGTAATTTCCTTTTGTACTTGGTTTCTCTGGTATGATGCGTTTGTTGACGGTAGTCGGCTATTATTTGTCGTTGTGGGTTTTCTATTATTAATGCGCTGTAGGTTGTTGCAGTCTGTCCTGTAGTTAATGCTTAGTGAGTTTTTGCATTAATAGCATTAACTACAGGACAGACTGCAACAACCTAAGCAAAATCTACAGCGCATTAATAATGGAAAACCCAACAACCACAAATAATAGCCGACTACCGTCAACAAACGCATCATACCAGAGAAACCAAGTACAAAACGAAATCACCTGAACGCACACTAACAAATTGAAAAAACCAAATGCCACCTACTCCACAAAACCAACAACCAGTCAGCAAGTAACTCAATACACTACCCATATGCACACCAACAATATGACAGCAAATAAACATGCAAATTAATTAGATTTACACATAGGGAAAAATAACAATTTATTTATATTTTCTATATCTAACAATTATCTACATTATCTTACATCTAGCATTTAATTATATTACTTCATATGTAACAGATAGCAGCCTACTCAATATACCATAGCATATGCATTTACACACAACATTTTAACAAGAGCATTTCCTTGTATTTTGTAGCCTGAAGAAGCTTATATATTAAACGATAGCTCGCAATATTTAGAATTTTATTAAAAAGCACCCAAATACCGCAAAAAAATACATTTAAAACGAATCAAAACCAAACAATATTATATTTTGAGTCCCCAATTCAATTGATATTGTTCCGATGCAATTCTTAAGTATATTTTACTTATAATTTGGTGTTAAAATTTCGGGACTTCACCCCCCCCCCCCTCCCCCGCCTCTAGCTATCGGTATGATATAAATATTAATTATTTATATAATCCAACATAACAACAGTTCTGATCTTCTGTCTAAGAATTGCAGCTCTATCAAAGAGTCGTGAAAATAAAATTAATTCAGTGTGGCCCCACAGACAATTCGCGCGAATTGGTCCGCACGGACCTATTCGTGCGTGCTAAACACGCAATGTGTGGAGAGAAAGACGGTACGGTTTCATCGTCGCGTAAAATCTAATTTGGTTAGATTTTTGAACGTACGGACAAAAGTGTACGGCTCTGAATTGCATTGTGTGTGCTGTTCGTTCATTCATAAGGTACAATATAGGCACACTGACCACAGGTTTGACTTCTAAAAGAATTTTTAATTTGTACAACAATTATCCATGTCTGTAGAAAATGAAACCAAAAGATTACCACAATCGGCATATGAAGAATATCGCCTATGAAGACTTAGTAAATAAACTAAAAGAAATGGACGAAAATGTATAAAGAGAAATGGTTGTACTCTCTACGAGGGAGTTTGTGTCGAGAACTAAAGAAATTGAAATTATCCAAAAAGACGACTGAAAATTTTAAGTTCTCATAACTTCTACCTGTAACAATAAGAAATTACCAGTACCCGAGGGCGTTACAGCCCATAAAGAGCTCAAGCCACCATAACGCCCCATCGCCCGTCGTCACCAACCTCTAACACGCATGATTTGCAGGTTCTCCTCCACATCTTTAACCAGCGCTTTCTGGGCCTGCCCACCAATCTTCGCCATTCCGGTTGTTGCGTGAACAGTTTCCGCGCCTCCCGGTCTTCTGGTATTCGCTGGAGATGTTCCAGACATCAAATCTGCACTGTTTATTTCAAATGTCAGCACCCACATTTCACTCCCATATATTACTACAGGCCTTATGGCAGTTCTATAAATCCTCTTTTTGCTTTGCCACGACAGTAAGCGAGATTTTAGAAGCCTCTGCAGACTGAAATATGCTTTGTTTCCCGCTTTGATGCACCCTTTTAGTTCAAACCGTGTTATTGTTCTCCGTAACAACGGAGCCAAGATACTTAAAAGTAGGTATCCTTTCAAACTGGTGATCCCCAATGGTAAGTGGTGTCACTGCTTGCGGCACAGTTCTGGATATTAATATATACTTTGTTTTGATCATGTTGACCTGAAGTCCTGCGTCATTAGACTCTTCCTCCAGTTGTTGAAAATATTCTCTAAGTTCCCTCTCTCTTCTACTGAGTAGGTCCACGTCATCGGTATAAGCCAGATACTGCACAGAGCGGTTGGACCGAGTTCGTCCGAGGTTCACTCCAATCTTCCTTACAAAATGCCCAGGAGTGGTTGAAGAGGATGCATGAGAGGACATCCATTTGCCTTAGGCCTCTTGCGATATCGAACTCCCTGGGCACTTTGCCAGCTATCGTTACTTGACAGCTTGAGTTCAGTAGCGTCATTCTGATAAACCCAATCAACTTTTGTGCCGCACACTCAGCAGAGCCAAAGTGTCGTACAAATATGGTCTACCTACACTGTCATAAGCTTGCTTACAGTCTGAATAACTGGTGTACTGTGATGTTAAATGCATAACATTTTTCGAGGGTGCATCTGATTGCGAAAATTTGATCAGTAGCTGTCTGCCCCCCCCCCCCCTAAAGTCGCACTGGTAATCGCCAAAAGATCTTCCTGAGAAAGGTTCGAGTAGTCTGGCTAGAATTTTAGTTAGAACCTTATAGCCAGTGTTTCTTGTGTATGGGGGGCAGATGTGGGCAACATTCCAGTCATTTGGCCTCTGCTCCTGTTCCTACGTGTAACTTTATATGCAGCTGTTCTCCACCATATTTCAAAAGTTCCGCCGGAATCAGGTCGCCACCAGGTGTCTTGTTATACTTGATGTTGCTTATAGCTTCCTTGACATCGCCCAGGCTCGGCTCTACTACTGGTAAATCTCCACCTTTAACGCCCCCCTGCTGCTAGTGTTCCCCTCGGGATGCTACTTTCACTGGCCTCGTTCAGCAGTTTCTCGAAGCAGTCAGCCAAAACGTCAACAACTTTACTAGGATTAATGACAGGGTTTCCATTTCCGTCCCTGATCATATAAATCGTAACTTATTGCTTCCCTTCCCTTAAATGTGTATTTTGTTTGAGTATTTGCGATATTACTAGTTTCAACAATTCCAAATAAGTCGTTTCGTCCATACGTAAATAATTATGCCAGTCTCCTGGTCCAAACTTTAATTCGTTTATTAGATGGATGTGACAAATTGTCTTCCGTTTTAAAATCCAATTCTAGCACCATTTTATACGATTTTTCTCCCTTTCCTTTGTTACTTCATTACCATTGCCACTTTCGAGGTACAAATATTCAGCGCATAAATTCAGCTAAAGGTATTGTGCGGACAGTTCGTAGTGAAATAACCGTCCAATCTTCGTTCGCTCGATATGGCCCGTACGGTCCAATTCGCACGAATTGAACGAAGTCTGTGGGCCCCTTAGGTCACATGCTTATATCAGGGAATTATATCAGGAATTATATCAGCAAGATCAAATAAATTGTTTTGATGCGGATTTAACAGCTACAGGGTGAATAAAATTTTATGATAAAGCTATAGTATTTACTGGTAATTATTTTGAAATGTGGATCAGAGAAATTAAAAATGTGTAAAACTAGTGTGTCCTATTTAGAAAATTAAGCACAAAAGTAAATTTACTATATTCATAGAGATATAGCTGCCTACTTAAATTAAAATTGGCAACTATGGTTACGTGATTGGGCTTGAAGTATGCTACATGGTCTACACTCTACACGTACACCTACATGGCTATCTGCATATATTTCGATCATTGTGACGTGTGAGTTTCATTATACACTTTGTTTTAATTGTCTGAATTAGCTTTATGTAGATATATGTTTCTATACTTTAGATTTAGCATAGTTGCAGGATTATAATTGCACATTCCACAAATGCAACTATGGTTTTGGCTTGATAATCTTGTAGTTTACGTGACAAAGTAAAGAATTGTTTATATCTAATGTTTATACTTCGTTAATCATATTATGATATGTAATAAATACATTCAATAATGAATAGATGGCCATTTAAGTTCCTTATGTTGTGCTAATAATTACTTGTATGATACAGAGTACGAGGTAAAACGTGCACATTAAAAT
Source organism: Adranes taylori (assembly GCA_009867245.2). NCBI lineage: Eukaryota > Metazoa > Arthropoda > Insecta > Coleoptera > Staphylinidae > Adranes > Adranes taylori. The sequence goes on from WYDF02268545.1 coordinate 17,110, forward strand.
TTATAAAGGTGATTCTTCTCGTCCAGTATAATTATTAATAATTAAAAATCTTCGGTTATTGGACAATGGCTTTATTCACTGGATATACACTAGATTTTCGTCTATATCAGTCGACGTTTCGGTTCGCTAGTTTTAGAACCATCATCAGGATTGCATATTTTTTCTTTTGTCCGATCCACTTTTTTAGGAGGATTACACATCCCGTTCCAAAGGTCAAACGGATTTCTTGAAAAAACTTATTGTTTGCTCCGTGCAATTTTATAAATCCTTTAGTGTATATCCAGTGAATAAAGCCATTGTCCAGTAATCGAAGACTTTTAATTATTAATAATTATACTGGACGAGAACAGTCACCTTTATAAAATTGCACGGAGCAAACAATATGTTTTTTCAAGAAATCCGTTCGACCTTTGGAACAGGATGTGTAATCCTCCTAAAAAAGTGGATCGGACAATACAAAAAATAAGCAATCCTGATGATGGTTCTAAAACTAGCGAACCGAAACGTCGACTGATATAGACGAAAATCTAGTGTATATCCAGTGAATAAAGCCATTGTCGAATAACCGAAGACTTTTAATTATCAATTAAAATTTATTAAAAGAGCTACACATTAGTGATTAGTCTACTTCGTGATTTTGAAAGAGAAATCATGTGGTCCATAATCAACAAACTTGAGTTTCAAGTTATTAGTAGTAGACATTCTAACATTTCTATTGCTAATGACTTGAAGGGAATTTGCTCACTTTCAGATTTTTTCGATTAAACACGTACTCTATATAATTAGTAATAAATATGAATCACTAAGAGTTCCAATTCTACTAATAAGGTAAAATTAGCGGCCGATCTTAGAAGGGAACAGAAAAGAGCTCCATAGTCTGTCATCGGATATCGGTAGCCCCTGAAACGGGATTGAAATGTTTTTTAATGACTTGAATGATTATTTTAATCACTTCTGGAGCGTATGCTTCCTTTCAGTTTAGGACTCGCGATAACTATTACTGAACAAGAAAACTGTGAAAGGCAAATCTTGTTATCATTACAGTTTCTACGGAAGGAATAATTCATTGTGCCAGCCCTAACAGATGTAATGTTTACAATCAAGTTATCAACTATAAAAATCCTTTAACATAATTGATAGCATTAGGATCATCCCACTACAAATATAAACATCTTGATTTTATTTCAAGTTTTGTAAACATTGATTTGAACAAGTTTGATA
>WYDF02268556.1:0-18326 GCA_009867245.2 Adranes taylori
ACTTTCCTGGGATTCCTAACTTCTCTGTTATTCATATTGTGTGATTGAAAATTACCCTACCGCTGTATTGTTGTTAGTCTGTAGAGCCTGTTAGCCATAAGAACATATTTCCGAAGGCCGTTTTTTTTTTCTGTAAATAATTAAGATAATTGTTTGCACCATTCAGTTACAAGCGTCTTGCGTGGTAGTCACTTAGCAAAGACATTTCTGAAACCCTCGCAGACGCAATAACTTTTGCAAAACTCAAAGCCATGCATCCATTCGTTTTAGAATGATCAGAATTTCTTATCGAATTAATTAACATCAATAATTTTAATTTAAATTTACCCTATAATGTAAATTTTGAATACATGTTAATAAACGAATAGATAGTGGCTGTACAAAGTTACTTATATCGAAGTAGTATTTGTTATTGAAATACACATCATTGATTTAAAATCTTATACGTTTTACCATTTATATACGTTTCCCTTTAACTAGTATCCGAATAATATTTTTTAAATTAAAATACCTAATCCTAAATAATACGAATTATATTTACCACATGAAAAATGCCAAGAATATCGAGCAGCTAATAATTTATGGCGAATACAAGAACTTCTACACTTTTCAAATAAACCATTTTCATCTATCTTACATTGCCATCTACCAAAACCTTTCTCTCATATTTTACTAACCTCTTTACTCCTTTATACTCCGAACTATTTATCCCACATTCTTGCAAAGCTATCTCAGTCGGTGTTGAGTTTACTACTCTAATTCTCTTTAATACTCCACATATCGACCTTAACGTCTCCACTCTTTCTTTTACATACTGTATTTCTACTCTCTATGACAATATACTTTGGACACAACCTTCCTTATTGTGATTTTCACTCTCACCGAATGACAAAATTTCTTTTACTACACAGATTTTAGCCTTTCCATTACTATTCCTGCTTTTTCACTGTCAACCTTACATGTCCATTTGAATTACTCTTTTTAGTGTAATATAAATACCTTTCTTCTTAGCTGAAACTTGTTAGTTTTGCTGTGTCTCTCACCCTCCTTCTTACATACCATCATTTAGTTTTTCTACATTCACCTCTAAACCTATTTTCTCCATATACCTATTTACCCCTTGAATCATTTCTTCAACCATTCTCTTTACTAAGCATCACCCTCCACATTATCCGCTTCTCAACACATTTTCCTAATCTGACATATACATATTAAACAAAAACCTACCCATTGGACATCTGTGTCTTACGCTCTTCCATACTTCGAAGCATTCAGACACGCAAATCCTCATTCTTGCTCTTACTCTTGCCCCTTTGTAAATTCCTCTTACAACGGTAGCACAAAAGTGATGTCAACAATATTAACCAGAAGCACAAAAACACATTAGTGCAGGAACGTGGCATTAACTTTTTAATGCTTTCAACAATACCCTCGATGTCAACAGTCAAATGATAGAGGAAAAATTTATTTTTAATATGCCTAGAAAGATACTAGAAATATAGCAATTTGTTAGACTGCCAATATTGTACAAGCCTCATTCTGTCGTCTTTTAATTTGGAGATGATTTTATTTTCAAACCATTGACTAACAAGGATTCACCCTACAACTTAATTTTTTTTTAGTACCGACTGTTTTTCTTTCATTGAGAGCTATCTTTTTTTGGTTCTTTAATCCCTCCGTAGGTAGCTCTCCTCGACACTTGACACTTCTGTGCCTTCCTCTTACTACCATGCTCCATGGATCGGTGGCCGAGGATTAGGTAAACGAATTTTCAAAATATAACTAGGTACAACATAGTTTAATTAACGATAAATGATTCGTTCTATGATTCGAATTGTAAAACTTACTTACGGTAAAACTGTCAGTAAAACTGCTGTATTGTTTCCATACTTTTAACATACGTTCTATTCCATGAGGTAACGGCAACATTTTACAAAAGATAGCTGTCCTCAATTATTTAATATAACCATTTTTATGCAGGATAATACGAGATATTGGGGATCCGCCGCTTGCGTTGCAGGCGTAATACGTAACACGGCAGTGAGGGATTAATACGGGACACATCATTGTTATAGGTATTCTGGATATTAATTTAAATGGGACACCGGATTTTAATCCGGGATTGTCCAGGAAAATCTCTGAGTTATGGTAATCCTAGCTATTACGTTTAACTTTAGACATAAATATTTGATTTGAAATATTGTCATGGTATTTCAGGGTTGTTATCTCCAACGTGACATGGATCAGATGGGACTATTTATACGGGATAGCGTAGTAATCTCCTGCTCACAATTATAGGTACCTGAACACCTTTCTTATTCTATAAGATAGCCTTCAGTTTAGCTCCTCTTAGCAAAGTTATTAATTGAGTTATTGATTCGAAACGATCTAATCTAAATCCCCCAGCTAGTCGCCCTTAATTTAGAATAAAACAGTAGGCCGGAGCATTGCTGAAGTGGACGTACCGTTTTCTAATCGTACATTTTGTGGCTGTGTAACGTCAATTTTTCACGATAGTCATAAGCCTTAATAATTCAGGCAATAGAAATGAAACAGTAATTAAATTTAATTAAATTGTGTTACATTAAACAATGTTTACATTCAAACTAGTGAAATGCCCATTCATTCTCAGACGTAAAATAAAATAATCAATGCTGTGCAATTAATAAAATACATCAGTACTTGAATAAAAGTGACGATATTATTTGTTCAGTTACACCAAAGAAATGTTAAGCTAGGTACTTAGAGATTTTGCCACTGTACACAAACTATTTATTGATCATTTTAGACTAACCCACCATTATCTTAATTATTTACTTGTATTTTGGTTTCACCTTGATCAACAAGCTTTTTACTAATTACAACGGACTTTTCTTTATTCATCCAAATTATACTCAAGTTAATTTATCTGAATTATTCCCAAAAACATTAATGCTAAGTATCGCGTTACATTAGACGAATTTATAATAGAATACTTAATCATTTTATGATCACACTTTAATTAAAAATGACCTTATTCTTTATTTATTTATTTATTATTCTAATATTATTTTATTCCAGATTATAATTTCGCTATTTATTTGGGCGTTACGGACTTCGGCGGACGCTCGAATTTACTATCCCTCTACTAGAACTGGGCATCTTTTTTATACATTCTAATCCCCTTCCACATACCGATATGCATATTACTCGTCATGATTAATTTGTACATAATTAACACATTTTAGAATCTTCGCTATTCCCCTCTTCTCGTAAAATACATTTAGGCAATGCATTCCAGTTAAGTGTATATACTGCTGTCAGATTAATTACCTTTTATCGTAATTGAGATAAATCAAATCAAATGTGTTTCTGGTATTTATACTAATAGACCCCACACAGCTTCCATTCATTTTATATCAATTAGCAGTTAAATCAATTTGATTATTTACACCTGACGTAGCGCACTGAGCTTATTGTAAATACACCGCCCCTGACTTTCTTTAAGCCGCATCTCCTAATTATTCATTTCCTCCGATAATTTGAAAGCTAAACACCTCGGAAACACTCTAGTTCCATCAGTACTTAATCTAATCCTATATTGTAATTCTGAACTAGTTAAGATGCTTTTCAAATGTATTCATGCTATATTTTACTTCATAACTAGAAGCTTGAATGATTCTCTAAATGTTAGTTACCAGTTGTCGGGCTTTCCACTAGCATTCAACATGTTCACTATAAACAACTCTTCACAATGCCTATGCGTCCTGAATTTCTTGTACCTTTTATACATATTACATGTTTAATCTCAAACTAACAGGAACGTGGACAAATCTTCACGTTACAATATGTTTCAATTGAGTTTTTGCTAATACCTTCAGATTTTTATACCAAATTATAACAAAGAATCCAATTGCCGAGCAGAAAATTTCTTTAAGTAACTTAGTGAGTAGCTTTGCATTAAAAAAGGATTTAATCTTTAATTTTGTTTCATAAAACATGAATACCGATTCAAAATTCATTTACAACATAATGGAGAACAACAACATTAGAAGGTATTTGTATTAAAAGCACAAAAATACTAAGCAATTATAAATGTACACAATTTTTATCAAGGAATTTAACATTTTCATTAAAATACGACGAAATCAACTTTCTCTCTCTTTGACATTCTCTTTAGTAAGTGACCATCTAAAGTACTTAACCCATTTTGCGGCAAAGGTGCGAAAATGCCTAAACGTAATTGTTAAGAGTCTAGTTTCGGAGAACGCATAAGATCTTCTCGTTAGATGCCGGACATTAATGGATATTTGAAAGCGCAAAGCAGTACGCAGACGACGGTAAATATTATAAACTTGTATCTTTCTTGCATTCACAATAATTGGTATATTTATTTGGTTGCCAATTTGAAACTGCTACAGAGTACACTTATTCGTACAATTGGATTTCTTACCAATGGGTGTAGGTAGTTGTTTCTAATTTATACTGGTATTCAGGGTAAAAGCAGAGTGGCACTAACTGTTCGATTATTTGAATAAGTGCAGCTATTGTTATTTATCACATGGTTCACATAGATTAGATTAGTTCGCTACTTTTACTTGTGTTACTAATCTGGGATCACTGAACCGTGTATAATAGTAAGTTGTGTAATAACGCCTAGTATTTGCACCTGTTATCGGCATACCCGCTTATCGCATTAATATTAATGAAGACTACGTGATTACCATGAGAAAATGCAGTAATGTCAACAATCAATAATCTGCAGCTTACTAAAAGACAATATGTACAAATAATTTTATTGGCATAAAAACAAAATAAAGCTTGCAACATTTTCGAAACAAACATTAGAAATAAGAATACAAAATCCATAATACTACTTCTCTCTCTTAGAAGGAATAAAGAATTTTCCCTGTTTCAACTCCTTAATGCCATTCCCTCTTCCTTCTCCCCTCAATATCTTTTCTTCTATTTTCCTTATACCTTGTATATATCCTCCCAACCACACTCTTATATTATCCACCAAACGTCTTTCTTCATCACTTCAATTAGTTCCCTGTACATGCATTGGCCCAATCAATGCTCCCTCCTTTCCTTATCTCTTCCACATATCCTCTATATGCTCTAACTCTCGCCCACCCAATACCTCTTTCCCATTTCTTCAGTCCCGCATCTAAATCGCGCAAGCATTCTTTTTTCTTCATGCTTACATCTGCAGCCATATACTATGGCATTCCCTCTATATTCACTATACTAAAATAGTTCCTATTATACTTCCATCTTTCTTGCACTTTATTATTATTCATCCTTATCTCAACTTGATATACAGCTTTCTCCACATCGCACATTTTCTTGAATCGTAGCATAGACCATCCTATTCTATAATACCATTTTTTCCTTTCGTTTGTCCACTTAAACAGCTACGCGTTCTTTCAACGTACAGACATTTTAAATATACTATTTTCACCAATCTCAGATTCCCATTTACCATCATCTTTCTCGCATACATCACTAGTTTGTGTATTCGTTTATTCCAACATTTTTGCAATCCTATGTCACCGGGTGTTGACTATGCCATCCCAATTGTTCAGTAAACTTTCAACTATTTTAACTTCAATCGAAATAAATCAATTTACAATTAAAATAATAACCACCCATTCATAATTTCAGAACATCTGGTTAATGATTTAAAAAACTTCAAATTCTTGCCCAATTGTAAAATGGTTTCGTTTTATGTATCGTTTTAAGTCCTTTTCCATGAGTTCCGAGATGTAAGGTCATTACAATTGTGTCAGATATACTAGTTGATGGTTCATTGTCGGACGTCAACGGTGAGTTTTTAATAGACTTATTAAAACCTTGCTTTAAACAGGATTACTTCATATTCAACAGTGTCATTAGAAGAGAGATTTCAGGGGTTCCAATGACTAGTGGTATGAGCCCAGTTCTTGCGGAGTTCTGTATGCGTAATTTATAAGATATTATTATCTTACTTTCTAAATTACGATAATCCTGTAGTTTCTAAAATCAAATTCTACAGAAGGTATGTCGATGACATTTTGATCATATTTGATGGGACTGTTGATGATACACCTTTGCTTAAATCATACTTCAATTCCTCTCATGATAATATTGACTGTTCCTACGAATTGGCTCATAATAATAAGATTCCCTTCTTCGATGTAATGATAGATATACGGGATATAGATACGGGATTACGCGAGGTTACGAGATGATAGATATACGAGATACAGATCACAGTTGTCATGATTCATCATTTCAAATTTATCGGAGGGAGACTTATTGTGATACAATGATATGCAATTCTTCAGTAGTTCCTTTCTCTATTTTCATCACTGAGGTTAACACAATTAGAGGTATAGAGTTAAGTAATGGCTTCGAAGATAGTACTATTTTGAAGTTATTTATAGACAAACTCAATAAGCTGGTCACCAATTTACCCATAGTTCTCCTCTATTAAAGAACCTAAAAAATATTTTTCTTTAACTTACCTAAACAATTTATTGCAATTGATTCACTAAAGTTTTTAAAAAAACATAATATCAAAATAATCTTTTACACCTCCAATGTCTTGAATAGAATCAAAAACAATAAAGACAAAACTCCTCTAATGGATCACTATGGTATTTATCAACTCAATTGCAACACCTGTGATGCTTTTTATGTGGGTTTAAATTGAAGAAATTTCAAAACTAGGACGTTAGAGCATTTCATCTCGAACAGGCTTAACAAGATAAACTCAGTTTTCTAAACACATCTTAGACAGCAATCATGATTTTAGTACACAAAATGACTTCAAAACTCTTCAAGTTTGCAATAAATATCATATATCAAAACACTTAGAACAGATATATATTTATATGTCAATGAATTGAAAAATGGTGATGACTTAATCAACAAGCAGGTTGGGGACGACCTATCAAAATTCTTAAAATTAATTGGGGTTCACTTATTATGAATTGGAGAGGGTTGTTCTCTGGTTTCCTTTGTGCTTCACTGTTATAAGGGTTATTAGTGACATTTCTTAGCTGTTGTATTACTCTTATCTGATTGTGAGTTTATCCAAAGAATTTTTCGGGTATTGAAATAAAATAAAATAAAGAATTCAACTGATAGGATAATCGATTTTTCGGTTTCCTCTGGATCCACATCTCATTACTTTCATTTCGTTTAGGTAATTTTATTTTATACGTTTAACCTTATCAAATTGGTTACCAACTGTCTGAAATTTAAAATTTATTTTGACATATTGATAATTATTCAATATTTTCTTTAAAATCTCAATTTGTAAATATGTAATGACAATAATCCAGTTCTTGTAAAACAGGATTAACTTTTGTAAAAGTATTTTCGTTTGACGTTCAATATAAACGTTCAAGATTGGACGAGGAGTAAGGCAGGGCGACACCATCTCACCTAAGTTATTCACATCAACAGTAGAAAGTGTTTTCAAGAAACTAGACCGAAGCAAGATGGGAATAAACGTAAACGGAAGGTTTTTGAGCCATCTTCGTTTCACAGGCGACATCGTTCTCATAGCAGCTGATCTAGATCAATCACAAATAATGTTACGACAGTTAAATGAAGAATCGAATAAAGTTGGCTTCAAGATGAACTTATCAAAAACGAAAGTCATGACGAATATCGGTGATGACACAGTTATCAAATTTTGGAGTTCACGTCATAGAAAGAGTCAAGAACTACATATACCTTGGTTCCAAATTGAAATTGGGTCTAGACAACCAAACTGCAGAAGAGAAATGAAAAATTGGTCTTGGTCGGGCAGCTTTGGTAAACTCAGATCGATATTTAAAAGCAAAATGAACAACTGTCTCAAACGGATAGTATTGTATTCCTGTCTCCTTCCAGTGCTAACTGAAACTCTCACATTAACAAAAGCACCTGAAAACAAGAAGAGAGTAGCAGAGAGAGCAATAGAAGAAGTATCTTAGAAATTTCGCTCAGAGACAAAATGACGAATAAATGGATTTGACAACAAACAAAAATCGTTGATGTTATGGAACGAATAGCTTCGCTAAACTGTAATTGGGCAGGACACATTACCAAACTGACTGATGAACGATGGAGCTAAACCATTATGTCATGCAGACCAACCGAAACAAGACCTATGGGCGCACCACCACAACGATGGACAAACGACATTAAAAGAACAATAGGAACAAATTGACAGCAAGTGACAATGGATCGTACGAAATGGCAGGAGCTTGGGGAGGCCTTTATCCAGTAGTGGATACAAACAGGCTGATTAAGAAGAAGAAGAAGAAAAAGAAATCAATAATTAAAATTTCCTAAATATTAAAAAGTTTAAAATATTTCATTAAATCATCTATAGGGCATCACTCTCTTCAGTATATTCCCATGAAAAACGTCCTAAGAACTTTGTAGTACCTTCAAAACGACAGCTATAGAATTAAGCTGTATTATACGTATTCCTGAATCTTGTCCCACAAACACTAATGGGCAAAGTTTACGTTCACGTGGAACCGAAATGACGAAAACACAAAATAAAGAACTACCTGAAATAAAAATAGGCTCAATTGGTAAACATTCGAAAACCATATCACCGATGAATTACACGGAATCCAAAATCAACTATATAATTAAAATAATTTATTAAATGGGATACAAACTCCTATTATATATGGCATCACCAGTACATGGACAATAATATTATATATAATTTCAAATTTAATTTTCCGCTACTTAATATAGAAACTAAAACAATGCAGAACAAAATCTGGACCAAAAACGTTAAATAATGCCAAAACTGGACCTGAAATTTTGAAGAAGAAGAAATTGGCCAATGTATTGGACACAGCTCAATTGAAAATTTGCCTTAGAAGACCTTATTTCCAAAATTAGACAAGGAAGATATGTGAACGCATCTTCAATATTATAGACGAAATATTTAATTGCATTATTTAGAAGTACGATTCACTTATTTCTAAAAATAAATCGTAATCATAAGATTGGAATGCATTTACCACCACAAACGCATTTATTTCCTTTCATATATTTTAATTTCTTTGTTTATAATTTACACATATATTATTGTATTCGACATACTTTTACGTCCGGTTCCTCTCACCACCCTTCTTTTACACCATCACTTTCGCTTTTTCCACATTTAGCTATAAAACTCTTATTGTAACGCCAAAAAAGATATAAAATTGATTCACTTCTTAGATTTTAATGTTAAGATCTTTAAACGTTTTGAATATATAATCCAAGCGAATGCGCGATTTATTTACCACGTCCAAATAAATACAGCGCACGGCTAGCAACTTTTAGGGTCCGCCATACACAATCTGGCTTTTTAATCTGCTAGCCACTTTATCTAGAAAAATGGCTAGAAGATTTGAAGAATGTTTATTACAACTTAAAATTTATTATCCTCTTTAACCTTGGTGTTGGTAGGTCTAGCATATAAACTCATAACTTTGTATATCAAGCGGATAATCAAGATGCTTAAAAGCGTCTTCGCGGAGTAGAAGAATTTGTCGTCAAGAGAAACTGAGGTAGTTTCTCACGCAAATCAGATTTTACGGCCATGTGTAAGAAGAGAGGTAATTGGAAAACTATGTAATAGAAGGAACTTTAAGGACGAAAATCGAAAAACTTTTATTAATCCTGGTAACACCACAAAAGTCAAAATGAAATAGTAATTAGTTTCATCAAATTTAAGGGGGGTGGGTTACAATATATATATTTAAATTTCCAAGTGCATTTGTATAAGAAGAAATTTTCTAGTTCTTCTAGATAGAAATCTCCCATTAAATATAAAAATAATTTTTCAAAAAATGTAATCTTCTTAGAGAACATCAAATATCATTATTTCACCTCTGCAAAAGGTATGTTAAAAATTAAATAATAGAATAGAATGTTAATAGCTTTTCACTAATGCTGACTTTTCTTGTAAAATAAACTTTAGATAATAGCTTGAATAAGGAGATACGTGTAGATCTCGAAATCTAGATAGCTAATTTATGTCATCATACAACTGCTAATTTGTCACACAGAATAAAAGCAATAGTTTGGAGATTGAATCACTGAGTTTTATTATTTAACATGTCAACTCTAAATCACCAGAACACATCAGAAGTTAATAACTATGATATTACGAATTGTATAGTGTCTGTCTATTTTGAAACCCACAAAATAATAATTTATAAATTCTATCTACGCCTTAGGTTAACTATAGCCAAAGAATATAAAGAAGCGAAACTTGACAAAAATCCTATATAAAATTTATTTGCAAGATGATTGACCTTGGTATTTAATTTGGTTGTAATTTTTAAATGCTTCAATTCTTTGCTGGTGGAGACAGAGTTGCCAATGTATTTAAAAATAAAGCTATTATCTGAAATTTATTGAAGTAATAATTCTTAAATATACTTTACACACAAAGTTTACTTTTGTTTAGCATTATACAATAAAACATGAAATGTATAAAAAAATAAAATGATGCTGTTACAGTTATATTACAGTATAAATCTATAATACACATAAATCTATAATACACTGCTTTTATATAACAATATGTTCAAGATTTTACATTACGTACATATAGCTAATATAACATATAAGTAAGTAATGAATTTTTTTACTCAGTTTTGTTTAATAAGTAGAAAAGTTAAAGGACAAAAGTTAAAGGACAAGTTATAGATCGGTTTTAAAGTATGAGGTTGATTTTAAAGTTTACAATATGAGAAATTGATAAAATAATTCGAAAATTTGTTACAAAATTATTTAATAACTACAAAAGATTATATATTAATTTAAAAAAAATTAAAATGAGTTTCAACTTTACATTCAAATTATAATTTATAAAAGTTTAAACAATTTATACATTTAGCAAAGAATTATCAAATAATTCAACAAATTTAAGTACCCAAATATTTTTAATATGTATTTTACTGCAAAAAAGTTTTAGATTTTTATGATATTTTTTTTTCTAAATAAAACAACTAATATAAATATTTCGACAATATTTGTTCTATGCTTATACATGAAAAAGAAGTGCTTAATTAAAAACTATTTGTTTTTACTTAGTGGAAAACTATGTACTAATTGGAAAAGACTTTTACTAAAATTCATAAATTCCTTAAAATCATTACTCTTAGGTTTTTTGGTTTGGAGTGCTTCTATTTTCACTTTTGTATTTTATAGAATAGTATATTCGTAAACAAATATATAATTTAATTAAATATTCTAAATTAAAATTTAAATGCTTCAACTTATTTACATTTCAAATAAAGCTTAGATCAAATTCTCTTAATTTTAAATATATTATTCGAAATTATCATAGAATATAGTTTCTAGCTGATACATATATAAGCAAAAGGATTTCGGGGAAATAGGTGTTAAGTGATATTGAATTTAATTCTTGTAATGGTTTTGCACTTAAATTGCTTCTGCCTGAAACCTCTAACCATTTTCTACAACTGTATAAAAGTACTCGTTCAAACTAATACAAAATAAATATAGATTTATGTGTATACTTTTTCACGATATTTAATACTTACACTGATGTATCTAATTGAAATCTAAAATATTTTATAATTCATATAGAAGCGATTCTTGCAGTTTTTATACGCACAATACAGTCCACCTCTTCATCCAATAACTTTTTTGAATCATTCATAGTTTAACAAAACATTATTTTCTTTTAACAAAGTTTAACAAATCTTTTATAACCAACAACGAAGAATTAAATTAAAAATCCTATAACATGTGCGTACTTTCGAAAACAAAAAATAATTTTGTTCAAACATAAATAAAATTTCAGTCTAATAAAGAAAATACTTATAATATTATTCAAAACAATAATGTACAAAATAAGAATTTGCTTACTTACAAGCATTATATTATTTGTTTAAAATACACATTACACACTAAACAATTAATGTGAAACAAAATGCACTGTATGCATAGCTAGCAAGCTCGCAACATCGCATAAGTGTTTATGCTAATTCACAGATGATAGTTGTGTGAGATATTTTACCACATGTAACAGTTATTATAGTATTGGTCGTTTTGTACATGTGCTTTTGCAAAGCAAAATATCTATTGGTTAAAGCATGAGCTGAACATCAACTGATCTATAGGCATGTGTCTAGGACATTTAATTTGAATGTAACTTTTTATGTCTTTCTAATTTAGTTTCTTTTTTCTGGAGTTTCGCTTATGTTATTATGTGCTATAACACTTGCTGACCCACATAAAATGAATAAGTTTTGATTGGAAGTAGATCCTAATTATCCTTTTAAAGCTAACTCAATTCCATGTCACAATTTTTAACATCATAATATACTTATTCACCCTATCAGTCAATTCTTTAAGCCTGATAAAAATCAGCGCAAATTTTTGTATTTACATTCTTCATAAAAATAAGAAATAATGCAGATAACTTTATAACATACTGTGAATAAAACTATAGTACTATTAGCAACATTAATAAATTGTTTTTCGACGGAGCAATGCATCTCAAATATTTATAGAAGTCAGATTGCAATTTTCCGGGCCTCGTGTTCGAAAAGAACGAATGTAGTATGCTATATATTACTAAACGAAAACTGCTAGGATATTTTCATAAAGCTGGCGAGTAAATGGATGAGATTATGGCTTACATTATCTAAGTGGATAAAGTTGGACATTGCACAATAAGGTTTAGTTATAGAGACTGGACCTTGGCCGGCTATACGAAAACACTAAATTGTTTTAAGTATAGATAGTACTTAAATATTTAATATGTATTATAGTGCTATGTATACATAAGTTTCAAATTGAAAGCGCGTATTATACTTAAAGGGTTTTATATAAATGTTTCATATTGTAGTGTTGCTCTTCATAACGACAGTTAAATGTGGAGTCTTCAGATTGCAAAATAAAATCCCAAGTGTCTGACTTATGCTACCCGACAATACAAGAGATTCTAGATATATATTCTGAAACAATTATTCACTAAAAATTCTGATTAATTCAGATTGTTTATTCCGAAGTTAATAAGATAAGTTTCCAAGTTAATTAGTTTCCAAGAAACACCAAGCAATTAATTAATTATTGAATTATATTATAGAACGAAATTAGCTCTTGGTTTATAAATTAATCGTTGAAATATAGGTGTCGCTAAAATACATGAATCATTTAATGCGTTTGAGATTTTCAAATTAATTGGAAGAAAACCTTACATTATTACTTAAATCTGAGCTCTGACCATGACGAACACACTATACTTTTAGTTTTATGTTAAAGTAAAAATTCAGTTTCAACATCCTTGGCACTCTAGAATTTCTGTTTATATTTCACCATATATGTCACGTGTGAATTTAAGGAAGCTTTTACTAATCAGCTTGAGAAGTAAGACATTCTTCTTTTATATGGTATGTAGCGATACTCTCCTGCCTTAGGTACCTTGTTTACAATAGTTATAAAATGCTATTCACTTAATATCATTATGAAGTTACAGTTTTTCAAATGAAGGTCAGTTTCTCATGAAGATCAGTTTCTCAACACTGATTAGAATATAACAAAAGATTTAGTCATTGTTAACGTGGTGCGTGCCTGGCAGATTTACTTATAAGTTTATCTAGGTATTTAATCGTAGTATACAACCCTTATCAACCACAAATACTCTCTCTCTCAGTTCTGGCTGATCAAAATGTATTGCTAATGATTCAGCAAATGCATACACGTAAATTGAATGGATACTTGTGCATTCAAAATAAATAACGTCACACCAAAATAATGAAAAAAATAATATTTGGTTCATTTACTTAATGCGAAAAAATGGGGTTCATCTTCATAAATTGTGTTCCCAAATTATTTATAAAACTATTGTACTTACAACTCCGGTGTTTGCTCTTTACAAACTTTATTTATAATTAGACACAGTTACTTTATTAATTAATTTTACTTTATTTTTAATTTAACTCGACAAAGAAACTTGCTGCCTGCCGATTTAATTTAATTTCATTGAAGGATTCATACAAAGTATAAAGTCAAAAGAAGTATTTTAGAAGAAAAGAATCAGATGCTATTCACTACGGAGCCTGATGTCAAACTGATTTAACGTTTCACTTTATTCATTATTTAATTTAAAACAAATTACAATTTGTTTAGTTTTATGCATGATGTAATTTTCAAACCTCTGATCAGCAAAGGTTCAGCCTTTCACCATTTAAAACTTTTTCTTATCTTCTACTTTATTAATTACTTTCGGCCATGATTAATATAAATCCAATCTGATATGTTTTCTTTTAATCATACTAATGTGATATTGCACCGTATGCTTTTACTTATTTTTGATTGATTACCAATCATATCTATGCTCACCGCTAATAGTACGCTATGTTATCTGTCGGTTATGACCCATCAGCGACGGTCTTCTCTGCTACACATCATTTGTACAACTAAAGTTATCGACTTTGTTTTTATCGAACGGAAGAAACAATCTAACTGACAAAGTAATGCTACTCTTCGATTACTATAATTAAATTATAACTTAAGTAAGATATTTTTAAACTATACTTCATACACAAGACAACGGATTTGGCGCCGTTGTAATATAACGACAGCTCTAACAATTAGAACATTGATATATTTGACTCTCACTAGTACTTTCTTCTAAATTAAAGGTCTGGTATCCTCTACGGGGTTTTCTCTGAGAAGCTACAGACCACCCTACTTTAAACCAAACTTCTAACAAACTTAGCATGAAACATGGGACGATCAGCCGACTTGAAAATATATAAACGAAATCCCTGTGAGGAAGGACACCACTTTTGTACTAGAATTATATATATAACTTTTGCATATATTCTTTTGATTTTATTCTGAGTAAATAATTTTATTCAATTTAACTAATTTTCATTCATCAACAAGCTAACAAGCAATATACTTAAAAATTGAGACTAAAGTTTATAGTTGAAAAATAAATCTTCATTTAAATCTAATAAGTCAAAAGGAAGTATAATTTATTATATTCTCAGTTTATTAATCCCTTATTAATTGCACTCTTAGAAGATGGCAATGGCCGATTCTAAACATTCTCTCACCCTCATTGAAGTGTTCCAAAATCGCTCTAAAATGATAACCTTTCCGTGGAGCGCTACTTTTTCGATATTTTGGAACGGGTAATGAGTTTGACAGATGTTAAATAAAAATACAATATGGCGAAAGACAGGGTATTTCCGGTTGTCAAAATTTGGAGGAAAAAATTAGTCGATTTATCAGTAGATTCTTATAGGGCGAAATTGACGCAGATCATTGAGTTTGACAGCTGTTATTTGAAAAAGTAATTTGGTGGACGACTAAAAATTTTTATTACTAAATTTTTTAGCGCGAATTTTGAAATGATCGCAAGATGTCGTGAATTATTTGATCTTATGCAAATTTGAATAGTTAGCAGTGAAAAAACAATATGGCTGATGACATCAGAGCTGAATTTTGCGGGATATTTAAAATTTTAACGAGATGCGGCGAGGTATACCTCAAATGTTGATTTCTAAATGTTACTAGATTTATTATTAAAACTAGATTTTAATTTTAGAGCTTACGTAAATTTAGAATAGCTCTCATTTGAAAAAAATAACATGGCTGACAACTGCAGAACATTGCCGGTGACACCTTAAATGTGCATTTCTAAATGAGCATTTTTTTAAATGTTAATATATTTTATTAAACTAGATTTTAAAATGTTACTAGATTTAATATTTGAAATTGCGCGCTTCTTTCTTTAAAATGTTATTAGATTTTAAAATGACAGTAGATTTATTATTTCAATGAGTAATTTGTTATTTGATTATTTCAGTCGAAATTGTGACTATGTAATGTGACTAGTACCAGGTGACTAGATTGTTACAAACAAAATTTTTATCTAAAGCAGACGAATCCGTTCTCAAGCATTAGTGTATCACATTATAGAGATATTCGAACAAACAAATGTGCATACAATTCATTCCACTTAAATTTCTTGTAGCAAAAACAAGTGAATTATTTTTTAATATATATTTTTCAGTATTTCAATAAAGTAAGTAATGATTTTAATTTTACTCAATTGTAGAAAACTAACGTACTAAAATTATTTATTATCATCTCATAAATAAAAATTAGCGCGGTAAATTTTTTCAATTAATTTTCCTCTATACGTAATGCTTGCTATTTGTTTCAAAGCAGCAAGCAACAGCATTTCAAATCTCGTGTAATGTGTACCGAACGCAGAACGTACGCGTAGCCAGCCCGCGTTTGCTCGAGTTATCAACAAAGTATAGCAGGTTGTAAATAAATAAAATTTAAATTAATTTTTATGCATATTTATTAAAAACAAAATATTTTACAAAAATATTGTATTCATTCATTTGCATATAATGTTTTATTGAGGCTAACAAATTATATAATTTATTTAAAATAGTATCGTTTAGTCAAACATAGCCAAAATATGGTAGATCGAAATGTGTAGTTTTTGTTAATTACTTTTAAAACTCGTTGAATGCGTAAACAATATTTTCATAGATAAAGTATAAATTATCCATCTACGTATCGAAACACTGAATCGATTCTAATAGGTATTTCATTTAAATCTGTCGATACCAGACCGCGATTTATTACTTTGAATGTACATTCGGATATTTCGACACAAAAGCCATTTTTGTAAAATAAATATGTTCGACCTTTATACGTATTTACTGCTGCGCTAAGATTCGCATTTGTACTGTAAGGTATCATCTGAGGCCATCTAGTATGGAGTCGAAATGAAGGAAATTCAATCATGTAAAGTAGATTATCGCTATACAGCATAATATCACCAGATGGACGTTGATAAATTGCTTGTACTTCAGTGAAATTTGCCAGAAGAAATGGTAACCAATCAGTAATTTTCATTGGCGGCCCATATATTAATGTATTTAAATCCATTACCCAAACATGTTTCCAATAAACTACTTATAACTTGAAGCGTACAATTTAAAATGTTTTAAACGATTTAATGTTGCATAAATCATGTACTGGTAAAAATTTACTTTCTGATTGGATTAATGATCGTGTTGTTGTTGACATTATTTGAACAACTATTTTTTTATGTAGTTGTAGTCGTAGTTGACGTCGTCGTAGTTCTTATAGAAGGATTGTTTCGATTAAATTGTTTCGGACCATATAGATTTCAAATAGCAGGTATATTATCTCTTTATAATGATACTGTATTTTTGCACGTTAAACAGTATTCATATTATAATTTCTTTCTTTACTATGTGCAATTCCAAGCGCATATCCAATTTCGTGCAGAAGCCCAGTCAATAAGTTCATTTTAGAGGAATTAGCTATAGGTGCATATCCAAGATCCCAATCTGGAGATGATTTGAAATGTCTTTCCACCATATTAAGTGAACTGTTAGTATCAGGCGGTGAATATGTATGTCCTAATACACCATGATCTTGTTCGCGATAACAACCCATATATCTTGAACATATGTGACTATTATACATCTTTTCATGAGAATGCGATAATCCACATTTATAGGAAATAAAATATTTGGACCTAGCGTACTGCGAACGAATGCTAAATTTGTCACATCCGACCATAACCGAAATGCGTATTTGGTTATCGCAAGTTGAGTTCTATTGACAAGCACAAAATCCCATGTTAGTACTGATTGTTTCCATTTTCTTGGATATATATTGTATTAAAATAGTTGGTCTCTATTACTATTTTGATCTCGATTTTTAATTCCACATCGTAGTTGAGTGAAAGATGTTAGTGTTTGGCTGTTTAATTCTCCATCTTTCGGCAAAAAGAAATATGTTTGATACTGTTGAAGCGCTTCTTTTAAATCTTCATTACATATATGAGCAAGACTATTTGTTGAAACATTTGAAATCAATTTTCTTTCAAGAACCGCTACCGAAAGCAATCGATTTCTGCTTTTTCCGAATTCACATTTCGAGTTTACTTTAACGGAATATTCCGATTTCAACTGAAATCAAACGTGGTGTTTATTGTTTGGAAGTTCATCTACGGAAGTTCCTCTACGAAAGTTCATCTATGAAGTCGATTTGTTTCGAGATTGGTGCGCGGACCGACATGAAGAAGTAAATAATCTAGTAGAACCGATTGTAGAATGATGCTTGCTCAAACAATACAACAATTATCATCTACAGTCAACGAAGAATTTTGTACAAAATCCGCATTCGATAAATAATCTGCTAAATTCGAATATGAAATTTCATCGGTGTTACAATATTTTAAAAATAAAACAATTGTTTCATTTACTTAAATCCCGTACAGCATAGGGGGTCATATTCTTTAATATTCC
>WYDF02268567.1:0-32040 GCA_009867245.2 Adranes taylori
CATCCAAGACTCTGTTACAGCCACCACGTCACTGTTAGAGCACACTAATAATGAATAAAACCGATCAATTTTGGTATTCAATCCACGAACATTTTGATAAGTACAATTGAGGTAATATCTATTTGGCAATCTTAGTTTTCCGAGTTGATTTTGGAAAGTCCTCTTCATCATAGACTTGCAGAATTTCAGAAGCGGCAGTCCTTCTTAAGCAAACTGCACCTCTGCTAAACCATACAAATTGATAATTAAATTGAGTTTTGATTTCACGATCTTCTTTCAGCAGTAACTGATTCCTCGTGGTCAGCGAATGATTTACATATATTTTATTATTGGCAGTTAATCCAATGTCGTTTGAACATAGAGAGAGATGTCCTTTTTGTCGCAGCTAGAGACTAACAGAAATAACTACAAAAACTTTTTAATCTCAAACAAATCTACACCTGTTTAAATGTGAGTATTAAATGTCACAGTAGAAATTATTTATGGCACATTAATCAGTTTTACTTTTACAAAAAAAAAAACTATATTTTATGTAGTCTAGTATATAATTGTAGATTTCAGTGTGCCGATGTTTTGTTTTGTTTATCCTATAAACACTAAATCTCCTTTTTTTTCAATAAATACCACAATTTTACAAAGAAATATGTAAGGAAATCTATTATAATCTGTTCTCTGCTCGACGTTTCACTGTGTCTCTTAACTCTCAACTATGTGTATATCCTATAATTAAATCCGTCTATAATATTCTAAATTTGATTTCACTATAGACAAAAGCAAGAAGATATCAAATCATAAAAATACTAAACGAATTCTGAAAACAACCCCAATTATCAAACTAATAAAATATTGAAAAAATGCAGGTCAACAAAATTACCGAACTGGATGATATATAGTTATTGTCTTTTTGTGTTTTCAAATATTTGGGTGTTTTTTTTTTCAAATAACTTTCAAGTCGAGAAACATTTTAAGAAATATTAGAAAAAAGCTTTAGGATTTACCGTCCAAAATTTGAAGTACACAAAAATCATTTTCTCATTAAAATGCAGGTCATAAAAGTTACACTTAAAATAAAACACTTGCCTTCAGGCATTGATATGATTGGATGGTAACTAGCATCCAATAACGAAACTTTCTCGGCTCTACCCAAATATTCAGGTATGTCACGCGGTCGCATTGGATCCAAACGTCCCGTACACAATGCGCATACAACGCCAGACGTTGTAATGCATGCGCATCGTATCGTTGACGGGCGTGCGGCCTTCTTTGAGATCGTATGCAAGCCGGAAATCTAATGCAAAATATAAAGAATCGTTAACATTCGTTTAAGAAAAAAGAAAATCATAACCTATTCTAATGTTAAATGCTAAAACATCTTAACAGTTTTTTTTTTATAAAATTAAATATTCCAATGAAAATAATATGATTGAGTATAATCAAAATCTAATAACAACTATTTGAATAACTATAAAAAAATCAAGCAAATAAACTTACTTGTAATAATTTACGCTTTCGGAATGGTGTTAACAACGGCCTCGTACGGGCGCAATATTCGATGGAATCCGACAACTGTTGTTGAGTTGATGAAGATATACTACATGAAAACACCTACAATAAAACATTATTTATAAAGAAGACAAATCAGATGTTAACAACATTTCTTGTCAATTTTCAAAGTTAGGCAAGTATATTAGACAAAATTCAACATACAATAAATATAGTTTTCAGATTTGGATCAGATATCTTTGCAATGGTCCATCTCAGAAAGAGAGGCTCAAATGTAATGGTCAGACATTCAACTTGCCTTGCCGACGGATAAACCTTCTCACATCATCTTAAGGTTGTTGAGATTCTTGTATTTTGGACTTGAGTGAGAATTTTATATGATGTTAACATCAAAGAGACTCTCTCACCGGTTAGTAAGAAGAAAAACCATAAATAGAACATGAAGCTCTGATTTAAGCATAACCAACAAAACTATCGCCATTATGGTCCTATTTCCATATAGTTTTGGTACCAATAGCAGCAAGACGAGCAAAAAATCCTTGATCAATCTAAAAGAAAAGTTAACCATACTGGCCGAAGGAACCTTCTGTCTCCGGTACCTCGAAATAACCAATTAAATCAGATACTGGAATCAAGAAATATTTTAACTATAATCAAAGCTTTTTTTCTTACTTGTTCAGTAATCTTCGTTGAAGTTTCAATTTGTTCGTCCCTTCCAACTGTTCCAGTATTCGTAGCAGGTGATGATAGAAGTACCGGTCCGCCCGGCAACTGTCCTCTATATCCATTTAGGCAAGTCACACCGTTACTAGATGCAGGATTTACTTCAGCACTGTAAGTGCTACTAGTAGCTGTTTCATCGTCCAATGATGATTGTTGGGTTGTTTGCGACTGGATTGGTGGTTCGGCTAATCGAACCGGTTCTTTGGCAGCTCGGAGTTTGCGATGCAATTCGCCATGCTGTCGGATGCGATACTCCAAATCGGAGATTTGTGATTGTAGCCACGTCCAGCGAGCAGCGATTACAGCACGATCGCGACCATAATGCCATGTTGCACGTTTATGACTGAATAACAAATTCAAAATTAATCAAATATAGAAACGTTAACTTGAATTGTAATAAAGATGAAAAGAAATTTATATTTGAAACAATAAGTTCAAAAAATACGCCCTCAACGGGAAATCGAACCAAGTCCTCGTCATTGCCGGTTAAGTGTGCTGACCAATACACCAACAAAGAGTACACAGTGAGCGCTCGCTCGAAGCGATGAGAGAACGAATTCGGTACGATTGCGCACATGCGTCATCAACAGAGTGAACATAGAAACAGCTATATGAAGCGTGAATTCACGCGATATTCAAAGCGAGAATATTGGACGAGTTGTAATTTGACGTTAAGTATTCCAGTATTTGGAATCAAATTAAAAGTTGCCTATTTGCCAATTATGGGTAACGAATATATTAATAAATGCTGTGTCGAATATATGAATAAAATCAGTCGCTCCTTCTCCCATGACTATAAACACTTGTCGCTTTACATATTTCTTTCTATCATTTCTCGCATCGCTACATATTTAGCGTTCACTATGTACGTAGCCTAAGGAAAACTAAGGCTTCAAATTCATGTTCTTAGGAAAGTATGGTTCGTTGAAATCTCCTGTCGATATCTTTCAAGCAAGTGCACCGTTTTGATTTATGGTTTTATATTTATTAATTTTGATTTTAATACGGCTATTTGGTAATTGATTTGATAATAACCATGACATACAATTTGCGAGTTTTGTACTCTCAACAATTAATTAAAAATTATGCATTTGTCGACAGTAGGATGCAACCACCCATACTAGCCTAAGAACAAGTTGTACGTAACTTGTATCAAACCTTCGATGGTGTAGAAGACAGGACACTTGACCGCCATTAAGAGGGCTGCATAGACTCTATGGTGAAGGCTTCTTCAACTCAACAATTCTCTCAATCATTAATTTCATTTCATCTTTGGTTGATCGTAAACATAGCACACGCGCGTTGATAGCAAATGATCGGTTAGAGATTTTAATTGAACAAAACGATGATTGGCTATCCGTGTTTGCATTTCGTGCATGCAAAACATATCATGTTTAATTTTAACTGCTACTCGTATTGATACTATATTGCAAAGAAGAAATAAATTAAAGAAATACATAAACAATATAGTACAAGAATGTTAAGAGCAACAAACCAAATAAGTTAAATGCTTGTTTAGCTGAATTTATTGTAGAACTCCAAAAAGTCCTCCAAAATCGATGAATCATTATTTACTAACGCAATGACAGTTCACACGCCGCCCAAAAACGAGTTTCTAGAAGAGGCAAACGAGGAACTGATAGATCCTTGTAGTCTGCGACTTCTTTACTTTCCTCAAAGTGAAGAATCGATTACATGGTCAATAATCGCACCCTGTCCCCCTCAGAAATAGCAGTTAATCCCATTTACAACTACAAAATAAATTTAACTCAAAGTCTATAGAACTGTAAAAATAAATATCTGTTTAGTTAAAAGTTTTAACAACACCAAAACCATACGAAACTATTTCATGCATATGTTCGTAGAGCTATAAATATTGTATATTATGTATTCATTGATAACGATTTTTATCTACATTAATCATAACAAATAGTACATTTCAGGACAATACCTTCGAAACGAAAACAAACAGTGGGTACCAAAATATCTAAATTAAATAACGCGATGTTTAAATTTTTGATTAATATTAGATTCAGATCCATTATATCGAAAATATCATTCTATAAAAACCATCTTCTGGATTATTTCAAATCAAAACAAGACACTAACACGTGTAATATGATCAATTACTTTAAACGGTTAAAAAGTAAACAATGACAAAGAAACATTACCAATATAGTTTTATGTATGCAATTACAAATCAGTTTGGGTTGCACACAAATTTATTAGTACTATATAATAATAATGTAAATAGTTAGTAAAACCAGATAAATACAAAATCGTTGAAACATACTTTTGTAGAGTATGAAAACTGAAACAAATATATAAAACTGTTTCATTTTTTATTAATTAGTGTTGAATCAACAATTTAGCTAACAGAAGATAGCTAAACTGCTGATAGCTCTTGGTGATTAAGTAATTACTAATGAGTGTTATATTTGAAATATCGAACATTTAATTATTCTATAAATTTTTAAATTAATCTTAGTTTAAATAAAATAAGCATTTAATCAAGTAAATATAATAGTTTTTACCAAACGTGTATACTACAAGTTGACATTTACACTTCATTAATAGTGAATGGACCTTTCTCCAATATAATTTTATTTTTTGATCTAATAAATTGCGCAGTAAACGTCTCTTTCATAGTTGCAATTTCATTATTTTATAAATTGTTTCTCGTACTAGTTGAAACTTCCTGTTTCGGAATAGGACAGAAAATCTTGAAATACTATAAGTGGTCAATATTTCAATGAAAGTAGCCTCAATGTTGTGGGATATATGTTGTGCGTCAAATGCTGTGGGACATATTTTTTTATTAAGTAATCTTCATATAAAATCGTGTAGGCTCAACATGTTTAGTCAAAAGATTAGAATTAATCCGGGGCTTTATTTATAAAGGAGATTTTGTGTAAACTAAATTTTTTGGGTGTATGTAAGTTCCTGGCGGTAATCAGCTTGAATCAAAAGAGTGAATTTCTATGTGGAAATACATAAGTTCCTAGACGGAAAGGTTTAAATTAAAAGAGTTATAGTGCCGGTAAATAAAATACTAAAATATTTATCGTATTCCCAAATATAATTGTTTAGTAATTATTTTTTTTATCATCTCTTATTCCATAGTTTATTAAAAACTAACTTAATAATAAATAGAATAATGTTTCTACTTCGAACGCACTAGCTAGTCTTCTACCTTCATGGAAGCAGTAAGAGAATATTTAGACATGAACGCTATGAATGCACGCTAGTCTTCTACCTTCATGGAAGCAGTAAAAGAATATTTAGACTTGCACGCTATGAATGCAGTAGCAGGCACACATTTCCACAGAGCAGTCATAGTCAACACAAGCATCTGGCGAGAGGGATACGCAGCCAAAAATATGCAGATGCATGGTTCATGATGATTCCAACAGAAAATATGCATCAACAACAAACGACTTCTACACGATACGCGAATGGAATTGACCGCACCGATTTTTCAGATCACACTGATACCGCGTCGGATGCAAAGTGATGATGATTTCGATTCTATAAACAGAACGAGATACATTAATGATCAAACGATTGCGAGAATAGTAATTATTGATCTGCATTGTTGAGTTCAGCGTCCGAGTGTGGAACCAGCATTCCCATCTGTAGTGAGCAGTGCAAAGTGTAAACTGTTTTTAATAATAAATACGAAAGCAACAAAATATCAAAGATGAGATCCTTCAAAGAAAACCCTAAAGAACTGCCAAGACATCCAGAAGAAAACTGCTTAACGATACAGGACATATTATTATGCAGAATTCAATTTACATTATGAAGAACTCAATGTTTATCCAAAACTTCCAAACTCCCGAAACAAAATTCTAGAAACTTTAAACAAGTTGAAACTTTTAACAAAAGAAGAATGTTTTCTATTCAGTAAATGTATAAAGGATTTACAAATGGTTTACAAGATTATAGCACCAATCTTTTAAAGATTGCCAGTAGCAAGCCTGACTAAAGAGCGAAAAGATTTTTTATTTATTTAGAAGCGGTTGAATTATTATATAGACTTATTGCCAAGAGCAGTAAATTATGGGTAATTAAGCCAATGAGTCCATACATCTCCGCCTAGGAATTAACATGTCATTTTAATATTTATTTTACCTGACTACTTTATCTAGGAACTTTATTTTACCTGCACTACGATTTTTTAACTATTAACATATTTATCTAGATAAAGAGTAAATGAAAGTGAATCTGCTTTTGGGTCATTCCATACCAAATCAACCAGTCCAACCTGACCATCTTGAATATTTATGAAAATTTCATGGATTATTCTCTCTAATGATATGAGAATATATTTTTAGTGTTTTTTTAACTTATTGGGTTTTGGTGTAATTAATTTTTAAATTTTGGAAAAAGTCAACTTTCTGCATGCATTAACTTTTCAATTCTTTAATTTCTCAAGTTCTATTAGGCCAGAGAGATGTTTGATACCTTATTTTAAAGGGAATTTCATAAGGTTTAATGTGATATGCTACAGATGTACATGTTTGGTGAATTTTCTTTTATTTTGAAAAGTGTTATAAGCTTTAAATCCTAAAATTTACAGAGTGGGATCTCCATGGGATCAAGAGATATCACAAAAATAAATTTAATAAAAAAAAATGAAATAGAATTTTAAGTTAACGCAATTAAATATTTTTCAAAAAAATATATGTTCTGTGCAATATTATTAGCTTTCAATCAGAGTATTTTTAGATAATTTTCTAAACATTTTAATTTTTATGCAAAATTAGTACAGAATTATCTAAAAATACTCTAAATGTACTAAGATTGAAAGCTAATGATATCGCACAGAACATATATTTTTTTGTGCTAACTTAAAAAAATTCAATTTTGTTTCAGTTTATTAATAAACTTATTTTGGTGATATCTCCTGATCCCATGGAGATCCCACTCTGTAAATTTTAATATTAAAGCTTATAGAACTGCAAGAAACATATATTTTTCGCAAAATTTTTAAAAAACTCGTAAAAAAAAATTCTACGAACATGTTCATGAGTAGCATATCATATTAAACCTTATGAAATTCCCTTTAAAATAAGGTATCAAACATCTATCTAAGCCTAATAGAACTTGAGTAATTCAAGAATTAAAAAGTTAATGCATGACAAAAAATGACTTTCCAAAATTTCAAAATTAATTAGACCAAAACACAAAAGATAAAAAAATTCTAAAAATATATTCTCATTTATATCATTAAGGAGAATAATCTCAGAAAGTTTCATAGAAATTCGAAATGGTCAGGTGGAATTTTGAACTTTTTTGGTTGATTGGACATGGAATGACCCTTTCATGACAAGCAAGCATATCGACAGACATCAATTTAATAGGTACGTAATATAAGTAATCACAACAAATGTCTTAAAAAGCGGCTTGTTCAAAATGTATGAAACCATTTCGCCCATTATTATAAGGGATCATCAGCATCCTCTTTATTATGAGCATCACGGCTTTGAAAACCGATCAACAGCTAGGCCACAGGCCAGTTGTTGATAGAAATGAAAATTCGTATTATGAATTATTAGTTTTTGAATCCAACCAGCTTTACTTGTAGTGGTTTGAAATTCTTCATGTTGCATTCCGATCGTTGTTGATTTAAGTATTACGCACCTTATATGAGGACTAGGTAAGATCAAGGTATCATTGTACCATTTACAGAGATATTAAGCTCAATGAGACGACTATAGTCATTGTAACCCCTAACCACGCTATTTTCTCTCGTTCATGCAGCTACAGCATCACATACCCATTAAATAAAGAGTAAATGGAAGTGGATCTGTTTTTATACAAGCAAACATATCATATATTAATTTAATAGGTACGTAATATCAATAATCACAACCGAAAAGGTCTTAAAAAAGCAGTTTGTTCAAGATGTATGGCACCATTTCAAAGTTTCCAAAGCCGAAATGCTCCTAATAGAGGATCGTGACGATCCCTTATAATAATGGATGAAATGGCGCCATACATCTTGAACAAGCCGCTTTTTTTAAAGACATTTGTTGTGATTACTAATATTATGTACGTATTAAATTAATATTTTTGTAGGCTCCTTTTGTGAACTGTACTTTTCATGGCAACTCTTTTCTATGATGATCAACTTGTATTGTACGAGTATATTCGAAATATACAATTATCGCTACAGCTATTTTGGAAAAAGTGTTAAATTGAAACGTGATGTCGAAGAAACTAAAATTTATTCAGATTTCGAAAAACTACAGTAAATATATAAAGATTAACACCTAAGTGTTTAACATAAAGCTTAAGACCACCATGTCCAAAATATTTTGAATCGAAATTTGTAAGCATATATTTTAAAGAAAGTGGTATATAGAAACGTAGCAAAACAGAAACAAGAAAATGATTTGATTAATAGAATTTTGCGCTCCATTTAAAGCAATTTAAATTTGTAGAACACAAAAATGTTAGGTCAAAAAATACTTGAAAATTAGACGGAATTCCATATAGAAATTGTTTCATTATTGCTAACGGCTGCTTTTAAATGATTTTTGTATCACTCGTAAATGTGATGTGTCATCATAATCTCATTAGCACGAACAATATTTATTTTATATTCAATAATACAGACAAACCTCCCCCCTCTCTTGTATTGTACTAAATCCAATTTCAAAGCTCTATGTAGATAATTTTAAGCAAAGCATAAAAGAATCATAACGAAAATCGTATTAAGTAGCTAGTGTCATATGTAATTAAAATCTCATTTAACCGAAAATATTTATATTAGGTAATAGCAAAAGAAAGAAGAAATATTTAATCTGTGAGGTGTAAATAAATCTTATTAATGGTTCTCACCTATAATGAGAATTTCCTATAATATGCAAAACATTGATTTCACATAATAAAAATATCAATATAGAGCAGTGGTTCCTAAACTTTAAGCTATAACGCCATGAACTTTTAAAAATTATTTATTTGACTATACATCTATATAAACTATATCAGAAGCTTGAAGGAAATTAACACATTTATATTTTCCTTAGCTTGCTCAAAATGGAAATATTGATTTCAAAATTATCCACATCCAGTAGATAACCAGAGCAAATTAATCCAATAATGGCCTTGATAACGTTAACCTCATATACGCGGACAACCTGATGTCCTCAAAACTATTTTGAAATGTCCATCGCTAAGCATGGGGCCTAAAATTTCTATATTATATTCTCTATCTAATTTTCTAACATAGCTGCGGCTCTGTTAAAAGTCTCATTAAAATTAATCAAGTCGCGTACACTTAAATCCACATGCAAAATCCATAGATGAAATAAAAGACTCAAATGTTAGAACTGCTGAAATTTGGACCATATATTTCAAGAAGTAGTCTCAAAATTTTTTTTTAAGCAAAAATGCTACTATATTGAGAATGTGTGATAGTATTACTTAAAACTAAATAACTATTTATTAATAATTAGATGAGTTAATCAATCTCCAAATCTCCACCAATCTCCACCTATTGATCGCTTTAAAATAGGGTACTGAAGACGGCTACATTTAATGACAGAAATATATCTAGCCTACCTGGGTTTTTTATGCCATTTGGGTGTTACATGTCATCAATAGGTGCTTTGGAGATCAATCAACTTGATTGGAGATTGATTTAGAGGTGCAATGAATGTACAATACGTACGTAAGAAATTAGGTACCTATCCGTAAAAGAAATTTAAGAAAGTTTAAATTAACAAGTGGTCAGGAAACTCCAGTTTTATATTGAAGCTCAGTATTATACAATGAAGAAAAAAGCTCTAAATACTGTTCATCAAAGCATTTTCGTAAAAAAATCCTAAACAAAAAATAAAATCATAAAAAAACATATGGATTTAACAAAATATTAGATTAAATAAAAAATATGTGTAGTTGCAATATTTAGCAATCAACTTTCATACTGCTCAAGTACATATAAAAAAGAAACTTACATCGGTAAATATTGTTGATGCGGATTATTATACGTCTGCATCTCATCACAGCTTTCACCACCGGAACTGCTCGCTGTTGCATCAGAGTCCAATTCTTCTTGGACCAAACGGATTTCTGACTCCAAATTTCCGGAGACTTTTTGCAATTCGGCCTTTGAATCGACAGACCATTGCGTAAGAAGCGTTAGACCATTTTGGGAGCCTCGTACTGAATTGATTTCCGCAGAACCTGCACCAAAATAACGGGAACTGTGCCTTTGACGGGATAGACTATTCGCTTGAATCGCTGACGACGTTTCTAGCTTTTTGACGAGATTCTTTGTCATCGCATAAGAAAGAGGCTTCAATTTCTGTTCGGTAATATTCAGCGAGGAATTTTCATCATTTCCAGGTACATTATTTGGTATCTCTGTCACTTCGTGAATAGTTCGATGGACATGTTCAAATACACCAGCTATTTCACTGCTCACATGTTTGCCCATATGAAGCATTTGAAATTTCCTGATGCGTCGTAACAGAAAATCCATCTTCCTCTCCAGTTTTAGTTGTTTTTTATTTACATCCGCTAAAAGTTCTTTGGTTTGTATCTCTTTTAAAGATGTAGTATTTTCTATCAATTGATCGTCCATATTCATACTCATAACTACATCATTAAACAATTCTTTTTCTAAACTAGTTAGATTATTTGTTAAATCCGTTGTTGAAATTGGAAATATATTATCAGAATCACTAGCCAAATCACCAGAAGTTGTATTCAAACGATCACCTCCGCCTTCAATCGATTTTATCACTTGCATAATTTCGTCTACATTTTGTCCAATATCGCCACTATCTGGTAAATTATTAAACAACTGATCAACGTCAGCATCATTTTTATCTTTAACCAATGATGAAATATTTTGAAGACCCATTTTCACTGCGTGGTCACCCATGGGGCAATTGCTCATTATCAATCCCGGATCTGGAGTGTCAGATGTATCTAAAACACTCTTTAGTGATGCATTCGACACCAGAGAATCTCCTTTAAGTAATTCACTGGCAAGGGCTAACGTATTTAAATTATCGAATACATCTTTGTCGTTTGATACAGTTTTAAAAGCACTGATTTCTTTTAAATTGTAAATATTTGTCTTACTATTAATGGGTGATGCTAACTGACTCGGCTGTAATTTGAAGCTTTGTGTTTGATTAGTTTCTGTTAGAGCTGGAGCCATGTCCTCTACATGAGGATGCCTCACGGAGGCTGTACGCAATCCCATTCATCCAGTGTTCTATATAAATATATTATTTTTTTCAAACATGTCAATATTCATTAACATACTTGATAATCTGTTCATAAGATTTACAATATAATTGATTTGTTGGCTATACTGCTGTAAAATTATCTCCATCTACGTACACCCCGCATATTGTATAATAAACACAAATTAAAATAGCATCATTATCGGCTTTTTTACAAAACGGTATGCTCGTACATGTTCGCGCGTTTAAAAAGATTTGAAAATATCACTATCGTACGGTTTATTTTCACGCCGAAAACGTTACATACCGTTTCCAACACAATTATATTATTATTAGCAGTAATTCCCGCGTGACGAGCTTAAAGCACATCACATTTTATTCGACTGCAAACACAAGAGGAAATACGCACCTTCAAAACATTGCACCACTTTTCAAGGAGTTACGAACAACACACACTTCACTTTATAATACGATAAAATGCTTGTTTATTAATATTTTAAATAAGTTGACTAATAGCAACATTATTACGCGCAATTGATATAATTTTCGAAATAATTATACAAATACTTTTACAACAATGGCGCCGTGTGCTACAAAACAGACGAACAACGCACGACCATTTCTTTTAACAAGAAGCAGCGGCGTTTCTGAGCAAACTCCATTGACAGTGTTGTAACTATTTGTAGGTAAAATAGTTAACTAATCCTTTTTTGCCTTTTGCAGATTAAAACCTTTGAAGTTAAAAATAATTCAATCCGAGAGATGCTTTTGCATCTAGATTCCAGATTAATTACAATTAGTATTAAAACCTAATGCTTTATAATTCACAACTAATTAACTTGGCAAGTCATAATAAAAATAAAATTGAGCCAAGAATAGATTTGCATATACATTTTTTATAACTTTCGCAGAAGATTCTTTCATTCAGAGAAAATAAGGAGTAATTCAGCCTTACCCATCAAAATTATTAAGAGAATTAATTCGACAAGAATTTCATAGTCATAGATTCACGACACCAATTGAAACTTTTTGCTCAAAGCATGCAAAATCGATCAGTGAGCCAACTTTCTCAGACCCAATTCGCCATTTAGTAAATGTTAAGAAACGAAATATTTGAAGTGCCTAAAATTCAAGGAAGAACCCGGTACATTAAAACTGATACAATCACCGGCAAAATATCGTCGTTTGGTGTAGTGTTGTAACCCAAGTACAGAAACTAACTCAGCGTTACATCCCTGAGATAATCTGTCCAAATTTTTAAAGACAAAACTCAAAATCAAATAAACTCCAGATGTTGTAAATTTTTTAAATATAATCAAAACATTGCTTCTTATTTTACTATTAAAACTACATAAAAGACATACAAGACCACATAGTATCACTGAAAAGAAGAAATTTATAACCTTCTGATAGGTTTAGTTATGAGTAGGAATAATGTTTCTATAGTAAATGATTAAAATTAAGAAAGTACGTAGTAAAATATCTGAACTTATTGATATTTTTTTATCAAGTGAAACTATTACAGTTTACATACTATAAAAAGCAGAAAATTAAATTACTAATAGTAATAAATTTTAACTATCTCACTTTAATATTGTAAACAAAAATCATGACAACTAAGAAAACTAATTACACGTGACAACGTTCTCATGAATTAAACACTCTTGGAGCCAAGGCCTTGCACCGCTCTAAACAACTTCACTCCTGTTAATAATTTTAAAACTACCGGTAGTTTATTAATACAAAATCTTTAAAGGAAAATTTATGTATATAATTATTAAATCGTATCATTCAAATATGTATATGATTTAATTAGCTTATAGCATAACATTCTTATAAAAATACAACAAGATGAACATCACAGTGCTTCGCGGGCAATTTGAATAAAATGAAGAAAAAGCTAGTAGTTACTAGCGACCAATCAAATTGTGTCTAATTATTCGCGCAAAATTCAAAGTGGAAAGATTATTTTCGATTTAAACAGTGTACAGAGAAAATATACAATATATTCTATGAATTTTATTATTTAAAGAAGCAGCAGAACCATTGAGTACATAATAAAACTGTAATAAAACGAAATGAATTATAATAAATAGTACTGGTTGCCAATGTTGACAAAAGAAGGCTATATTATTAATACCATTTATATAAAAAATTATTTGTTTAATGGCAAGGTTATATTCATTTATTTATTGTTATTACAAATCTGAAGAAAATGTATGTTTTAATTAATGTAAACTAATCAAATATAGGTAAAATGTATGATTTGTTACCTGCCCACAAAAAGAGATTTGGTATCAGGAATAATTTTACATCATTTCATAAACATAACTATATGTTCACAGATCTATTTCAGATATCTGAATATACTCTCCTTGTAATAATTTCAGAAAATCTGATTTTATTAAGCAAATATTAATGTCTAAAACAAATTCTTACCAAGAAATGTATACATTTATCAGATAATGTCCAACCACGGCACATATTTCAAATTAGTATCTTCTGTTGAATTAAAAGTTTTATTAGTCTATAATATGCTTTATAATACATTTTATACTGTATTAATAAATTGTATTAAATTTTACAGCGATTTGCCAGAAAGTAACAATTTCCATTTACAAAGCCAAGGGTGGCTACACACGTACGCAAATATTCTGTTTTGATCTTGAATTTTATTTTATATCGGCCTGTTTTCGCCGTACAGGCCTACCACCGACTTAAATATCCAAACTATTATGGCAAACATATGTTTTAAAAACGATTAATTTCAACTTCACAATTATATAAATTTTAGATCTTCTGATTAAATAAACTTACAATTATGGTTAAAATTAAAAAATAATGAAAGGCTTAAGTTTTAAATTTAAAAATTAATATATTTTGTTAAATTAAATTTAAAAACTCAACACCTACGTTAAAACGAAAGTTAAAAAACTAGATCCGACACAACACAGAATTATTTAAAGTATTAAACGAAATATAAAATTATGTTATTAAAAATTATCTGCAATTAAAAATTATGTATAACGAATATATTGATTTATTGAATAACTTCATCTACAGAAAGCACATTTTATACTGTCTACCATACCATACTATGAATATCTTTCCAACCAATCTGCTTACAAAAATCACATATATTTACTATTCACCGGTCACATAAGAAATTAGCTTAACTTACACCATTGCATTGTACAACTAGATTTAAGTATATTGTATTTTTCTTAGTTTCTTAAATAAATAAAAATACATTTGCATATGTGTTTACTTTACTGTGCATACAAATAATTACAATTAAGTTTTATACTATTCTCGCAAGGTAACTTTATCTTTATAGTTACATGAAAGGTGTAAAACAAAAGTTTACTCTTCTGTTGTAAACTAACGAAGGAATTCTAATTCAATCATATGCCTGAATAACTGATTTCTCTCCCAGACAAATATCAGTGATTTTTCATGCTAATTTTGTATAATTTTTTTGCTTTCTGAATCTTACGTCCACAAGAATGATGACCCTCCAAGAAAATACTCTAGGAAGGCGCCTATTCTAATTACAAAGAACATTATTAAAGGACTGAATGTTGTACAAATACAAAATCCATGTCATTGTTGCTAACTAGTTAACAGTCAAATAGAAAAACTTTTGAGATTAAAACCGCCTTAATTCTAAAACTATTTTCAAATCAGTTGAGGTAAAAATACATTCAACCATTCAACAGGATAATTGAAAACCAGGAGTACAAATAAAATTCCAAGTAACCTAAGACTAGAATAAGCTGCAATACCACAATAACAATAAATTGATTTAAGTAGTAATAAGTAGCACCACCATTTTATAATAAATTTGATGTAAACATCAGGAAACCGAACCGGAAACAGGAAAAATCTCGTGTGCAGGTAAATAATGTATTTTATCTATTTAATAGTGAAAAAAGTGAAATGTGACTCGCACTGCAGTATAATATTAAGTGTATAAAATTAGCAGAAGATAAATATCTAATCATAAAAAAATCTTAAAATGACATATAGTTTTGCGAATTATGTGAGGTTAACGTAGAAAATAAAAAAGTAGAAGCTCAGTATGCTGATTCTGTAGTGAAACTAACAACTGATACAAACAAATTCATGAAAGCAATAGAAGTTAAGATGAACGAAATCTCGTTAGTAATTGAAAATATTAAATCCGAAATTACACCACTTAGAACAGAATACATAGACATCAGTACCAGCAAAAGCGAAATCAAACAGGGTATAAAGGAAATTCAGAGCCAATACCTTGAAATAAAATTGAAGAACGAGAACAGCGGGCAAATTATAGCAAACAAAACAAAAGCACTAAACAAGACACTTGAAACTATTGAAAACAAGGTAAAAAGTCTAGCCGAAACAAAATTATCTGACGAAAGCATAACAGAGATATTACACATACTTAAGCATAAAGAAATTAAGGAAGTTACTCAGGAAAGCCTCTACCAGGAGAAACAACCAGCTTGACAAATATAACATACAACTTGAAGGCACACGTTAAACAGAAAACGGATGGTACAGCAGGCAGTGGAAATGCAAAAGATGTAATACACAAGATAAAAAGTGCAATTAATCCCTTGGAACATGATGTAAGTATTGAAAGACAAACAAGAGATGGGGTAGTTATATCGTGTAACTTGAAAGGCAAAAATCGACAAGAAGTCAAGAGGGAGCTACATGAAATTTATGGAGAAAATATTGAGATTGAAGACTATGAGAAAATATTACCCTGCATAAAGATACATGGAATAAGAGCAGAAGACGACTACTGCGACGAGCGTGGAGAGGTTGGATTCAAACTTTGCAGAGATGATAAGGGTTGAGAAGATCAAAATTGGGTGGAAAAGGTGTATAGCAGAGGAACATATTGGACTACGGCAATGCTGAAATTGCTGGGACTAAAGAAGCGAACTGTATAAATGGAACATCATGCCCAATATGTGCGGGCACTCATGATGAACATGATTGTCGAAGTAAAGGGAAATTCTGCATCAACCGCATAAGCAAATATTCAAAGGGAAATAGGAATATCGACACTAAGCATACAGCATGGAGCGCAGAGTGGATAAGAAGAGAGGAAAGGAAAAAAAGGCAGGAAAAAATAATATACATCCAAGACAAACAACAAATATAGCAACAACAGAACAAGGTAAAGACAGCATATTTAGAAAACTCGGAAACTACAGTACTAACTACAATCAGATATTATCTCGGAAACTACAATACTCAAACTTAAGAGACAACATAGTACCGCTAAAAATAAGGATAGTGATACTAACAGGACAAAGTTGTATAAAAGCAATATCAAAGTAATGAATATAAATTGTAGAAGCATTGTGAATAAAACAAAAGAATTTATCTAGACGTTATCTTGGTCAGACGAGATACATACGTATAAGACTGCTCAGTGATTGATGGTATCGGCGATCACAAAGAGGTGATTGCGGAATTCGATCTACCACATAAATCTGCAACTAGCACTTCTAAGAACAAAATCATACTCTACAAAAAAGCAAATATAGAAGGAATAGTGAACTATTTAAACAGAGCATTATAAAGAATGGGTGACACAGAATGGTACAATGGAAAACTTATGATCAGGACTTAAGCAACTTATCAACAATTGCATCAAAGACTATATTCCGTTAAAAATAATAACAAAAAACACCGACCCGATGTTTTTGTTGGTATACTTCACAACAAAAATTAAGAGGCAAAAGAAATTAGTAAGGAGAATATATAAGACTAGGAAAGTAAATAAAGGCAGAAATAAAGACACTGAATGAAATGAAATATAAAGCTGAACAAAATTATGTTAATAAAACTTTAGATGATAGAACAGGTAAACGCTTCTATAAATAAAAAACGACCACCAACACCAAGCCTTAGTAACGGACGACCAAATAGTAGCAGATATCTTTAATAACTATTTTGTTTCAGTTTTCAACCCTGCACAGCAAAATAACAAGGAAGAGGTGATGAATACGTACAATAAAACAGAAGCAAACCTGTTCACTTTTACTGTTGGTGATATAATGAGAGCGATTTCAAAATGCTAAATGGGAAAGCAGGAGGGAATGATGAAATTAGCAACAATTTTATAAAACTTGCCGGTAAGCCAATTCTGAAATACCTGTATCTCTTGTTCCTGGTATCTATAAATAACACAATAGTTCCAAATGATTGGAAGATATCTGTAGTGACTCCAATTTTCAAATCTGGAATAAAAACAAAGGTAAACAACTACAGGCCTATCAGTCTTACATCTATAGTCTGCAAAGTATTCGAGAAGATAATAGTAAAGTACATAGATTTTTGTAATCGTCAACAAATACTAGAGGAGACCCATGTGGTGAATTAATGTAGAAGCGTAGAAGTTATTATTGCTCCAAATAAATAGAAAATAGAGAAGTTTAGAAGGTGAATTAATTGAGTGTGGAGTTACAGGTTACAGTAGAGAAGATAGTGGTTGTGAAGTGTGGGGAAAAAATTGATGTCAGTGGAGTGTTTAGTAGTGGTAAACAGTGAAGATTAGTTGCGAAGCGGTAGGATTAGTTATAAAAAAGATAGATATTGAGTTATGCAAAGAAGCATACATACGCATAAGACATAACAAAAGCACACATTAAAAGACGCATTCTAAAGTAAACAAGTGCAATAAGGTTACCAATTGCGAAGTGTTTGTAGAGTAATTATTGTAGTCATTATAGGACGAATATAGAAAATTGAAATTGAGAGAATAGTTAAAGGAGTAAAAATACAATTTAATGAAAAAGGTTGAAATTGGCAAGAAAAATCTGTAAAACACAAAATGAGTAAAGGATTGGATAAATTTGTAATAAGATCGAATAGTGCCACAAGTCTGGAAAGAAGTGAGCGTAAGAATAGCATACGTGAAAAAGGATACGGGCAGAAGAGGAAAAAAGGTGAAATGGATAGTGAAGATGAGGAAAGAGAGAGAGAGAGAGAGAGAGATATATAATAATGGAATGTGGGAAGAAGTTCTAAAAGAATTAAAGTATATAAGGGTGGAACTAAGTGAAATAAAGAAAGAGCGGGAAGAATGGAAGGAAGAGATGAAGGCGTAAGAAAATGAATGGAAAAAGTGTAAGGAGGTGCTGGAAATGAGAATAAGGCATCTTGAATTGGCAGAGGACATAAGAGAAAAAGGAGCGAAAATTAAATATTGTCATAAATGGGGTAAATGAGGAGGTTAGAGAAGTAGACCACGACCACTTGAAAAAGGAGGTTTTTGATAAGTATTTCCTTCAGTTCCACAATAAGGTGGAACTGAAGGAAATAATAAGACTAGGTAAAAGAGAAGATAGAAAATTCTGCAGGCCAATTTTGGTAAAATTGGATTGTTCGGAGAGTAAAATGGAGATTATGGGGAGAAAGATGATATTGAAAGGTACAAGGATTTTCATAGATGATGACAGAACAAAGAGGGAGAGATGTGTTCAAGGGAAGATTAAATAACAAGCATGGAAGAAAAGAAAAGGTAATGAAAGAGTTAATGTGGGATACAAGAAAGCTTGGATAGGAAGTGAATTATAGGCTTGGAGTGAAGAGAAGGGTGAGATAGTAGAAAGTGGAAATAGAAGATATAGTGGGAAAGGTATAGCGGCAGGAGGGGGATAAGACAGTCAGGAAAACTAGGAGGGAATAGTAGGGGCTGTGGAGAACAAGAGAATACGAGGACAGAAGGACGGAAGGAGACTGAAGAATGGAATGAGGAAGATGAAGAGGGTTATAGAATAGGTGATATTGTAATGGAAGAAGATAAGTGAGTGGGGTGGTATGAGCAGAAGTATGGAAGGTGGGTGCACCGTGAGGGAGGAAATAGTTGTGGGGGAGGTGTTAGATGAAGGTAATGAAATTAGAAGGTATAATGATATGATACAGTGTAACTTAAAAGAAAGGGAAAGTGATAAATTAAAGAATGAAGATACTTGCAAGGGGGAAGGAAGTAAGAATGAAATTGATATAGAAGAGATAAATAGAAGGGTTAGGAGGCAAGGAATAGGAAAAGAGCGTATGCAGAGAAAGAAGTGGCAGGGATATTGGGAAACTTGAGAATCGTGAGCTGGAATGTGGCTGGTTTAAGGAGTACAATAGCAGTAAGGGAGGTGATGGCGTACATCGAGACATCTTATGTAGTGGGATTAGTTGAGACGTGGATAGAAGAAGATGGATGGGAGGAAGTGAAAAGAGACATGCCAGAAGAATTCGTGTGGAAAATGCAGGGCGCAAGGAGGGACATATATAAGGGGAGGGCTAGAGGTGGAATAGTGTTTGGAGTAAGAAGAGGAATAAAAGAATTGAGCATGGTAGAAGATGATTGGGAAGGGGCTACGGGAAGATTGATTGAAGTGGAGGGTCTGAGGATGTGTGTGATGATGGTGTATGTGAACAAGGAATGAAGTGGGCTTGAGGAGAGGTTGAGTGAAGTTACGAGGAGAATGGAGATGATTGGGATACGCTTGCGATTTTTGGGGAGGGAGACAAATAGGGAAGGAAGAAAGTTTGTAGTAAGAAAGTATAAGGATAAGGTGACTAATGGGGAAGGCAAAAAGTTTTTAGCATGGGCAGAGGGAAATGGGGATAGAGAGGGCAGAGTATTTAGTGTCTGGACTAAGCATGAAGGAGAAAAAGATGATAGCAAGGTATAGGTGTGGAAGTGAAGAGCGGGGGAACAGGTACTGAATGAACGAGCAAGATAGGATGTGCAGGGTGTGTGGGATGGAAGAAGAAACGTGGATGCATTGGATGAGAGAGAGTGTAGGGCTAGTATGGAAAGATGGGCATAGAATGCTTGGAGAGAACTGGAGGTTAAGTTTAGGGCAAGAGGAATACGAAAAGGAAATAATTGAAAAAGTGATGAAGGAGTATAAAAGGAAAGGAGGAAGAAAGAGTAGAAGAGAAAGTTGGGGGAGGATAGGTTGGATGTGGAGCGATAGGAGAGGAGGTGAACGAAAGGGAAAGATGAAATATAGGGAAAGGAGATGTAGGAGGTAAGGGGAAAGGAATAGAAGAGAAAATTTGTAAGAATTTTTGATTTTCTATTTTTTAATTTTTAGATGAATTATAATTTGTTAGCAGAAAAGAGGCTTTTGTTTTATAAAATCATGGACATTTGAAAAGTTGTTGTGTATAAAGAGATTGTTAGATAAGGAAAAATTGAATTATAATATTGTTGATTTTGCTTATGCCAATAAAAGTTGTACTACGAGTAAGGAATAAGGATGAAGGCAGTGTAAGGAAAGGGTATAGAGGGTAGAAGGTGAAGGAAATTAGACATATATTTAGAGTAGAGAATTATTTACGTTAAAAATAGTGAAATATTTAATTAATTAATATTGATTTTACTTTAAGTGTATATGTTTAATTTTCGTTGTAATTGTTGAAATGCCACTAAAGGTTAATTATTATTATTATTTCTAGAAGAGACGCAGCACGAAAGGGTCACTCATGTGTTACGCAGCTGGTGAATTTTACTGAAGACGTAACAGAATGTAGAGTAGACCCGATCCTGTTTATTCTTTTCCTCAACGACTTGAGTAAAGAGATCACAAGCAAAATAAGATTCTTTGCTGACGATTGTATCATATACAGAGATATAAATAGAGAGGAAGACATAGACTTACGACAGCGCGACTTGGACAAAGTAACAGACTGGTGCAACACTAATGGTATGTTTGTAAATGTGGAAAAATAGCAGTTAATTAAATTTGGCAGGCAGAAATACAGACAAGATAGGCCGTATCATATACAAGGAAATACAATACCGAAGACGAGTAGGGAGGGCATTAAATACTTAGGCGTACAAATAGCATTAAATTTATGTTGGAGGGATCATATTGAGAGTATCACAAGAAAGGCTTACAAGACACTATACTTCCTGCATAGAAGTTTTAAGAACGCAAGCAAAGAAACAAGGGAAAATGATTATTTAACGTTGGTATGGCCTAAGTTAGAATATTCGCAAGAAATCTGGGATCCTTATAGGGCGAAGGATATAGAGAAATTAGAAAAGGTACAGCGAGATTAACTCTCAAAGACCACCAAAAGACGGCTATTGCAACAGGCATGCTTACAAGATTAAAATGGCCATCCCTTGAAGCTAGGAGGAAGGACGCCAGGCTTAAACTGTTTGCTAAAGTGATTAATCAAGAGCCGTCATTAAATGAGTTATTCCAACGTCTGAATGAACTGTACAAGAAAGAAAAACAAGACAATATACAATAGTCTGTTAACAGTGATATAGGGAAGTTTTCCTATTTAAATAGAACAATAAAAGACTGGAACAACCTAGAGGATCACGACGTAGTGCAATACTTAAAAAATCAAACCAGTTTTTCTTATAACGCTTATAACAGAGGAGTGCAAATGAAATCAGCCCAGTGAAACGGAAATCATGCAATACCTACAACAAAGAAAAGCTTCATCAACGCCTTAAAAAGACTATTTTCCTATATACATATACTTTATTTCCTGTATCTCTCTCTCTTTTTAGCTTTAGGCAATGACTATATAATATATAGTCTTTGCTTTAGGTTAATTTATTTCAAGTGTGGATTTATCCTCAAACTTCATTTTATTCCATTTTTAAGTCTATTACCAAATATGTATTAGTATTAGAACACAGACTCGTACATATATATTTAAATATTATTGTATCATGTCAAATTCTAAATAAATCGATTATTATATTATTATAATAGAGGTGCCCTATGAATCAAAGTCCAATTGCTCCTTTATCATATTACATGGAAAAAGAAAATTCAAAGTGTTTAGAGCCTAAAGCTTTGTTAACATGACAGCGGTTTCGCGGATTTGCGTTTTAGCGGCTGCATTCTGATTGGATAAATTATGACTTACCGCATTCTTGTTCACATGATAAAGAAAGATTCTAATAAAGTTCTAATTATTTTTCTGTTTGACATTGGTGTAGTATTTTCAAAGTTTGCAAAACTTATCGACATGTATGACATATGTATGATGTATTATTGGCATTTGTTTGTGTCGCTTCTTTCTATAACTAGCATTTCCAAACACAAATTAAACGAATTTCCATGATTATGCTAACAATTGCTACTTGTGGGAATATAAAACTCAAATTGAGTCAAGCAAAATAATCAGCTGATTGTTTATTACAGTTTTTCTGCACTGTGCATGCGTTAAAAATTGGGATACCGCGGAAAGTTGAAAATATTTCAATTTTCTGTTCCCCTAGATATATATGTTGCGGTACCGCAAATTACTTGACCTTGAAATCAAGATACCAATGATCATAGCGTCGCTAAAACGCAAACCGCTGTCATGCAAACAAAGCTTTAAGCTTAACACGCTAAAATTATTTTCATGTATATAGCATGTTCTATAACTTCAGACCGAACAAAACATACATTTCTTTTAATAGAATGGTATACTTTTTATTTGATAATTCGATTCTACGTGTTTTTATATATCTCCTTATATAATGTTTACTAGGTCTTTACCGGGTGTTTCTAAAGATATGATTAGTTTATGCCAAAACTGTTATTTTAGTCTTCTTTCTTAAAAGAAAAAAACATATTTGATATGTTTTTAGAGTTGGTAGTTCTACTATGCCCTTGCCTTTTATGCGTATAAAAATGTCTTTATATTATTGTAAATTGTATACAGGATGAATCAAAACGCGTAACAGCAAATTTTTTAATTTATTTAAATGGAACAGCAAATATTTTATGCGATGATTGGATAGATCTTTTATACTACTTTCATTTTTATTAATTACTCCCTATATCTAACTTCAACTGCTTTTGAAATACTTCTAATTTTGTAAGATGATACTAAATTTTCTTGGACTGTTAATTCGATGGAGTAGATCGTACAATAAATAATCTATTTTGTAATTGAGTTTAAATTTTTATTTATTTATTTCTTCTGCTTTAAAAAAAATCCATGAATACGATAAAAGAACAATTGGACTTTGATACACTATTTTGTATGCTAAATCATTCTGAGCTTACTTTGAAATTTAGACAGGTGGTAATTAACATTTAGTTTAACGTAATGTTAAAATCTCTTTATTTCGTGGTGTCTTAAAATGTAAAAGAAATATTTTGGTTAGTGTTTATTTCATAACTACTTATATATATATATAAACTGTATCGAGTGGATAACTATCTTAGGTTCGTTTCACCTGTATAACACTGGGAATATGGTAATATTAGTGTAATTGTTGCGAATGCTATATTGCTGTAATACCAAATTTAAGCATGAAACAAACACGCTGGTGTTACACTTTCAAATTTAAGGTTGTGTTTATTGTTGCTTCAGAATGGATGACTTTTTAGAATTTCGAATCTCAATATAAACAAAATTTGATATCATCCCCGATTATAAAATAAACGGCTTTGAAATTGATAACTAATATTTAAACTACATGACCTTGACTGAAACTTTTACACTTGTCGTCCTGGTGTTATACCAGTGCTATACCTGTTAACGCAAACGAACAATATCGTTGGTACACTAGCGCTACTAACTCTTTAAACAAACGCAAAAGTCGAAATAATATTCACTAGTGCTATAGCAGT
Source organism: Adranes taylori (assembly GCA_009867245.2). Taxonomy (NCBI): domain Eukaryota; kingdom Metazoa; phylum Arthropoda; class Insecta; order Coleoptera; family Staphylinidae; genus Adranes; species Adranes taylori. The sequence continues at coordinate 24,047 of WYDF02268567.1, forward strand.
GTAACAAATCAACAGACCTCTATGTCTATTACATATTTGGAGCAATGCTCTTGAAATTAACAGAATTGAATCTTAAGAATCTTAACAGAATTGAGCAAAAACATGTACTATCACGCATCTATATACGTGCGTGTGTAACCACTTCAAACAATTTGTCATGTGTCATTTTCATAGGTTAGTTTATAAGTTTAAAGTGTTGCTATGGCCAAAACTCTGGAACAAGATATAATTATTTCTTTTCAGGAACTTGGGATTACAAAAGTAAAATATTTATTTTTAAACATGATCTTTTGTCAAGTTTCTGTTACGATCTGTAGGAACATGCAGCGTTTAATAGAAACACACCATTTGCAAATAGTGAAATATTTAAAGGGAGGTTTACAAGTTTTACAAAGTTGACCCATGGAGAGGACGTAAAAAATGTTTATCTAGCCACAATACAAACTGATGTAAGTTGAAAATATTATTCAATTAAATTGTGAACAGTTCAATGAAATCGTGAATAATAAAGTTTTTATAATTGTATTAGGATATCCGCATTGATTATAACATTGGTGATACCATAGGCATATTTCCCGAAAATAATGAAGATGAAGTGGAAAAAGTTATAAACATATTAGATTTACGTGATGCAGCTGAAAAAATTTATGAAATCAATTTTCTAGATAAGATACCAAAAGCATATCAGTTACCTTTGAACTGTAGTTTGAAAGAATTGCTAACGAAATATGTTTCAATTAGAGGTATACCTAAAAAGGTCAGCGACTGTTTTCATACTTGAGATTTTTTTAAATAAATTTAGCAGTTTTTGATATAATATTTAAGTGGGTTATAATGTACTTTCTATACCGGAATTACTTTCACATCAATAGTTCGATGTTTAGCATACCTGTCAAATTTAAATGAATATGACATAATTTTATTTCAGGGTTTTCTGCGATCTTTGATATCTTTCACATCCGACTGCAAAGAAATCGACGAATTGGAATCTTTAAGCAGCCCAAAATCAGTAACATATAATACCTTTGTTGCATCAAAACATGCTTACTCATTATTAAACTTATTCAATTACTTCAAGACTTGCAAACCCGATTTACAATTTTTATTAACACGATTATCAATATTAAAACCACGATATTACTCGATAATAAATTCGCCATTGGAAAAAGGACATGCAAGTATAGTGTTTTCTGTAGAAAATGTTAATAAAGGAGTGTGTAGTGGTTATCTTGAAAATATTGGACATAATTTCAAAGATAAATCGGAAGTAGAATTTTATTATCGAAAATCCAATGGTTTTTTAGATTTTAATGGAACTGAAAAACCAGTAATATTGGTCGCTTGTGGAACGGGTATTGCTCCTTATTTAGGCTTGTTGAAAGAAAAAGAAATTAGAAAATCAGATTATGAAATTTCTCTATTCTATGGATGTCGTTATAAAGACAGAGATTTTCTATTTAACGATGTTTTAAAACGTTACGAGAGAACTGGAGTCTTAAATAAATTGATTGTGGCTTTTTCTCGCGATAATCAACAAAAAGTTTATGTTCAGCATAAATTAAAAGAACACAGTCAATTTATTATGGATAGTTTAATTAATCGAGATGCGATTTTGTGCATTTGTGGAGCTATAAATGTCCAAAAATGCATTGAACAATGTCTTGTTGAATGTTTGATTGATGAAAGAGGTTACGAACAACAAGAAGCAAGTGATTTCTTATTGCAATTGAAAATGTCTAACAGGATTCAAACAGATGTTTGGAGTTAGCTTCTTTCCAGACTAATATAAAAATTCTCTTTTACTTAACACATTCCCGTTTTATTAGTGTTTTGAACTTCCTCTTTGGGCCCATGTTTGCACCTTGACCCCGTTACTGTATTTCAAGGTTTCTACCCTACGCCCTTGAAAGTTATGAACTTCAATATAGTCACTTCCAGTACTATTGATTTTAGCAATATACTTTATAATATATATATATAATAATATATTTCAATAAGAATATGTTTACAAGAATTTCTTAATTGCAATTTCTTATATTTATACATAAAAATTTCTTACAATTTGATACTAAAATTGTATATCTTATTTCATTATTTTAAAAAATATACAAATTTGTTTAAAACTAATAAAATATTGTTTATAAATTAATTGGTCGCTTTCATTATATGTATATAAAAAACTTACTTTCTCTCTTCAAAAATAATACTTTGCATAGCTTATAATGTTTTTTTAATAATATATTTTGGTATGAGGAGAAGAGATAATTACATTTGTATGTATAAAATGGCAAAATTGAGCATTTTGGAACTTTTTAAGGCACATGTTTATAAAATTAATGAACTATCAAAGATTTTTCCACTAAATCTCTTAAACTTCGATACTCCTACAGACTTACAATATCCTAGGTCTAGATAAGGGAATGTATCGTGGAGACATCTTTTGCCAATCATGTAGCATTTATGACGATGTGGAAGCCAAAACATGGCTTGCCTGAATAGATAAATGCTATAATTGAAGTCTGGATGGCCGCCAAGTTCGGAAAATCGATACAATTTTACTAACTGGGAAATGTGGTTCCACTAAACATCCAAATCTGTGGATATTATGTAGCATTTCAGGAGGCGACGCACGAAGATGTGCTATTCAACAAAGTACTAACTAAATACTCAGTAATTTATAATAAATGATCTGAATAGATGCAAGAAAAACTGCTCTGAACGATTAAAAGAAGAATTTCAATATTCTTCGTTCACGTAATACTTCAAAAAGTGTAGATGGGATAAAAATAAGAAATATATCTCTTCTAAGATTTACAGATGACAACTTAGAGGAGAGAGTTTGGTCTTGATCATCGGAGAAATAATTATTGCAATAGAATACAGAATGTAATTTGTAGTGGCACGTCTATATATCGTGAAACAACTTAACGGATAAGAGAAGAAAACGACTGATACATTTTATGAGGACAACATTGAAGAACGCCCATTCGATCCTAAAACATATTCAGAAAAACATGACGACACATACGAAATTTTGTTTTCATTAAGCTTTGACATATATTTTCCCTAAAACGTGCATACTATTGAACATTCCTTGGAGTTTACACTATATTTTATCCATCAATGGGAGAAATAAATTATCTCGGAACTTTTTTAAAGGAGAAAACATTTACTACATCCGAAATTTAACAGTACCTCAAATCAAAAGATAATAACAGAAATTCTTCCTCTACATTTTTACTTTTTTATATATAAAAGATTATATAAAATGGAACATCTGTATAATAATTAAATGCAGTTGAAGAGAAAAAGGATGGAAAAAGAGATCAGAGTAAAGTAGTTATCTTATCTGATGTAGTACTGATATGCACATGAATGTAAAAAACTACATGAATGGCTTGGGATTAAAATGGTTTTTTTAACACCTTTTTAGCGGCTTTGATCAACGGTGTGAGTGTACTCAAATCCATACGATCCTGGAGAAATGGATGATGAAGTAATTCGGCTGCAGTCGCTCTTTGGTTCACATCAACCTAAATTAAAGAAAACAGAAAATTTAGTGTCGCGAACATTTATGCGAAAACTTGTAAAATGTATACATAGTGTCTGGAAAATAACAGAACTTAAAAAACCAATTATGCTTAAAAACTATATTTATTTATTAAAAGTAAATTCAATTTACACAATACATTGTTAGGTTCAACCAGTGCCACATAATTTTTATCTTATTTTTGGAATAGTCTCATGGACCCTAGTCAGAAGTTTCACAAACACAATGATTCTGTGAAATCATGTATTATTATACAACAAAAACGAAACGCACAATATTTGGACCGCACTTGAACTATTCTCTTTCACAAAGGCTCCATATAACATTCTACAGGGATATTTTGGCCTTGTGAAGTGTATTCGGAGGAAGAAGCAAAATTATTTATTGATTCAAAAGTATAAAATATACCATATTTAAATATTGTAGAAACATAATACCAACAAGGAAGCTATCATTGTATTTTTTAAATTATGCAAACGTATGAAAAAACAGATGATTCAAGATCTATGGCGCCATTTCACCGATTATTATAAGGAATCATCAGCATCTTCGTAAGCAGGAGCATCACTGTTGTATCCAACACTTAACTCACTGGACCCCTACGGCCTGCTTGATTGAAATGAAAATCCGTCTTATGAATTTTAAATTTGATTTAAATGAAATTGTAATGTTAGTATTACGTCCATATAATATTCAATCAGTGATATGTGCTTTAAAGTAAAACAGCACTTGGATTCTAATTATTTAACAATTGGTACGCAGCATATCTGTATGTACTAGAGAAAAGTAGGGGTTAAGGGTTCAAATGGCTTATTTGTTAGTCTTTTTCGTTGTATTAAATGCCTCGTTGTTGATTTGATACTGGGATGCCTCATCTCACCTACTTTCTCAAATAGGATCTATATCGACAATAAAAACTCATCAATTACCAACTTGTCTATATAAATGTAATGTAATGCTGGTGACGTTTAGAAATTTATAACTGCGATGCCTCATCTCACCTACTTTCTCAAATAGGATCTATATCGAGAATAAAAACTTATCAATTACCAACTCGCTTATATAAATGTAATGTAATGATGGTGGCGTTTAGAAATTTATATTTTTTTCATTTCAATCAAGTAGGCGGTCATTTCATACATCTTGAACCATTCGCCTTTTAGTTAATACATTTGTATAATTTAAAAATTGTAATCATAGCTTCCTTGTTGGTATTACGTTCATATAATATTTAATCAATGTGATGTGCTTTAAAGTAAAGCAGCAATTGATTCTAATTATTTATACCATATTTAGCTCCGAATAATAATAACATCTACAATCGTAAAAACAAATCAACATTGTCCTCTTTCGCGATTTCTGGAAGTGCATTTAGGTTTTTTTTCTTATTTTGGAATCCTGAGATCTCAATGCAGCATCTCAGGACTTTGAGGATCCTACTTGAAGGACCAAGTCCCATCACCAAGAATGTGCCATTCCATCTCGATGTTTTAATAACATCCTTGTAAGGTCCATGTGAGGAATTTCTTGCTCCTCATTTAAAGCGAGAGGGCCAGGTCAAGCACAGATTTTCCGTTTGTTTAATATCATTAACAAAATTTCCTTAATCATACAGTTAGTCCTATTTAATTCCATCGCTATTGTCTCACAGTCAATTGCACATCGTGGGAGATCATTTCGTTCTTCGCAATTTTTGTTTAATTTCTGCCGGTTGGCTGTGGCTGCGGGTCAGGTCATTTTCTACATCACGACCTTCTTGGCACAAGTTGGTCGACCATCTAATATCACTTAAGCGCAGTGTATGGAATAAGCAATCATGACTATAGAATTTTTCATGAATTCAAATGTTTCTGTAAAAGTTTTACAGAGCTCGAAACAAAATTTAACATTAGTTCTTTATCTGATCGTATTTTTGTGGATGACTGTCCACTTTAAATGTTACAATTTGCCAATCCATTTATCAATTCCCGTCATGTTGCTCTCGTTTTATAGATGAGATACACAGTGTTCAAATTATACATGATTTCAATAGATGGCGTTAATAGCTTTCTTTAAATTTAAAAAGTTTCGTTATTTTTTCGACATGCGGTGTATTACATATTGACGTTGAGGAATAATATGTAACTTCGTGCGTTTTGTTAAGTCATATTTTTTTTCAAATTAGGTACTGCCTAATTTGAAAATTATAAGTTATATACCAAGTTGTATCTTGTAGTTTCCTCTTTCGCTGCCTCTATTGTAATTTTCATGTTGTGGTTGACAAAAACGAGCATCACCAGCACCTTCTCTTCAACTTTAATAGTAGGTTCATTGTGGAAGACTTTGTTTTCACTAGAACACCTAAAAAGCTTCTTAGAAAACAATTTTGACTTTAACAGTGATACTTCTTGCCCCCCGCCCCTCACGCCATGTTAAGTGCTACAAAGAACGGTTGCTGGTTATTCTACTACAAGATAATCATACAGCAATGAGCAGAGGAATTGGAAAACCAAATGAACTGTAGAAAAAATCCTCGACCTCAGAAAGTCATCGACCGATGACAAGAAGTACAAATATGAAGAACATCAAAATGTAGTATTGTGATACTTTTAGTAACACACACGCTTAAAAATATAATTGTACATTTGAACCAGAGCCGTGGGCCACAAACTGCAAGTCGTATGACACCAAAAGAAGCCTTGGTAAAGAAAGTTTGCGAGCCACTGAAAATTTTCTAAAAAACTAAATCTTTTTCGCAACAAAACCGACATTATTTCAGCATATCATTTGTGACACATATTTTAGGCAATAAAAGTTCAGCAACTATTTTGTTAAAAATTGTTTGAACTCAAAGCTGATGACAGTTGCTACAATCTTTCTATTAAAGTTTGTATGTTCAGTTTAGATATTAGAGTGGGAAAAGTGGTGCAATTAAATTCAAATTACCTTTAAACATCGATCGATGAAACTTCTCAGCTCATCACACAATCTATTCCAACTAGGAATTGTTGGCCGTCCGTTCGCTGCAATTAAGTAGAGCGCCCTTAAAGGCGGTTCTTTCAAATAAGGCGGTTCGCCTTCGATCATTTCTATTGCCATTATACCCATTGACCAGATATCGACTTTTTTACCATAAAGTTTCCTACTAACAACTTCAGGTGCCATCCAATATGGCGTACCCACCATTGTTTCTCTTTGTTGATCACCTGTTACATTAGCACAGAAACCAAAATCTGTTACTTTTACCGTTCCATCCATTCCCAATAAAATATTATCGGATTTTATGTCTCTATGAATAATATCTCTTTCATGTAGATAATTAACTGCGGATAACACTTCATAACAAACAGCTGCAATTTGTCCGTCTTTCATTATCGTCTCAGTTACAACATCGGTTAGAGGTCCTCCATCTAACAATTCCATAACAACCCATAAATGATCCTCAGCAACAATAAACGCTTCGAGAAAATTCACCAGATTCTTATGTTTGAAATTTTTCAAAATTAATATCTCGTGCAGAAGAAGTTCTTTACGTGATTGTTTTGACATATCAATGTCTTTGATGGCGACTTTTTCATGCGTCATGCAGTTCCGTGATACAAATACAATACCAGAAGCACCAGCACCCAAATCATGACCATCTATTTGTCTATTATAAATATCTTTCGGATTATTCGGATTGCAAATCTGTTTGAGCTGTTGTAAAACATTCCTTTCATTTATTTCATCCCCGAATAATTTTTCATTGGTTTTACGTCTTAATATGGGTTCATCTAGATTCAGGTTTGCATCAAAACTCTTTGCTACTTCTTTGGATTTTGATAAAATAACTGTTTGCTTATTAATTTTGGGAGGCACAGCTATAGTTTCCGATCTAGAGAAAATAAAATAAAAATAATCGTAAACTGATAACTTATTACATCCAAACTTAAACATGATAAATTGCTAATCTAGATATGCGGATGATACTTTACGATTTATCACAAGAAACTGCCCCAGAAACTATACTTGACCAGTAAATGATAATTTAAGAATAAATCTATCAATTGGAAAAATTGGTACAAATACAATAGAAATATTCGGATTTAGTCTGTAACTATGATATATGAACCGGAAATTGTGTATTTCACTTATAGAAACAAACTTAAAATACTGTAGTCAATTGTTCAAACTTTGATTGTATCGGTACAAGTACTTTAAAAAAAATTACAGGGGTCGGCAAAGAGAGACGCAAAATTTGAATAAAAAACATCCTCTGCATGTTAAATTTTATTTTAGAAATGTTTGAAATAAAATCGAAAAACCTTTAAAGTCTACACAACAAAACTTGCTGAAATGCTCTATTTCTAATCATTTCAAATATCTATATATAAAAATCAATGTATGTTTGTATGTTTGTATGTCCTTTATGCCTGACTACACCATCCATCCGATCGACATGAAACTTTAGGAATTTGTTGAGTAC
>WYDF02268568.1:7921-18325 GCA_009867245.2 Adranes taylori
TCAACGAATCCGATTGGATATTAAGTTCACGTATTTTAGCAGAAGGCGTTTTCAATGCGATGCTTCTAAGACTTTGATTACATGAAATAACCCACAACCATTTGGAAACCACCACTTTCATTTTCTTAGATATACCCATTACATAAGTAATGCAACTTTAATCTTTATAAATTTCAACGGATCAAAAAGAACTTTTTCTATTGGTCGAAATTCCAACATAAAATTTTCTAGCGGACGTTTCCTTCAGGCCACGCCTAAACAACGTGAGAATTGGTACGGCTCTGCCGATCCTTCAGAAGCAGCCTCTTCAAAAAAAAAATCCGCATAAAAGGAGTCACTCAATCTAGCGTTACTCAAACACATTTTGGGTCCTGTTCTAGTTGATTCTAGGTGAACATATTAGAATGTTTTAACTAGCGTAATTCATCATCAAATGACCAAAACTTATTCCTCTAGAGCGAGCGTAAGTCGCACTCTGGAATCTGATTTTGTTATAAGTAAGCGCCACCAACAAATCACTTATTTTAATTAAATTTAAATTAAATTTAAAAAAATTAATAGTGATTCTACGAACATCAGATCAGGTATACATAGACACTCCATTCATAATTTTCTGCTGAATCTTTCTTCCTCAGTTCTTCTCAAATCCTCAATTTTTCTCTTATATCAATATTTAATATCCATTCCTTGACAATCCACGACTACGATGAGAAAACGAGGTGGACGACAGCAGCGGAAGAGGAAAGCCAAGCTAACACCATCAGCGATGTCAGAGATCCACCTCCAGAAAGGCACCACGGTTGATGTACCTCCACCAACCAAACCAATAAACCAGCAAGAAGTGTCTACAACACCTCTCGGTTAACCGTTACCACCTGGAGCTCCAGGAGATGTGTCATTATCCCTTACACCCTTGCCGCGTGTAGGAGGTAATGGCTTTATACACTTTATAGAATACCTACTTACAAAGTAACCCGTGAAGAACACCACTGGCGCTTTTTCCGCTATTAGTTCGACGACTTCAATAATACATTCATTCGATAATACTTCAATAAAAATTTCATCGCATTTTAAATTATACATTTCACCACATTTTCTTATCTCCATCATGTCAACTGGCTGGATCAAGTTGCAACATCATCAGTAAACATTCAGCATTCAACCATTTAATTCTACCAACGTTCTGAAGAAGCCGAAGAGAAGTCATAAAATCCAATCAGAATAACAACATGACTAATAGGAGTGAAATTTAAAACTTTCATGTTAATGCTATTCCAAATTTCGATGGGACATAGTACACACTGCCGTTATTCATAGGGGTGGCAAACTAACAAAAACGGAGGTGAACGAGTCTGAAAGTATTTTGCCAACTAAATAAATGGTATTAAACAGTGCTGTTAAGAACTTAACTCTCGTGCCTTTCTTCTCTGCTGTGAATTTAAGGGTCTCCGCATGGACCAACGGCTTTGCCGTTCTTTTCTAATTTGATGGCACGTACAACTTCCTCCGTTGAGGTGTAGGGATTTGCTTCCTTGACAGTTGACGCTTGTGGGCTCTGATTTAGACGTTCGTCACTAAAAAAACTTTTGTACATATTATTAAGGGAAACTGTGCTTCCCTAGCTTCCATGGCCACTGACTAATACATAAGTTAATATTGATAAAATTCCAAAGAGATATTGATAAATGATTACTTCTGTTTTATATTTATTAAAATATAAGAAAACTTTCATATATACTTTGTATAAATATTAAGCACCTGTGTAAACGTGTAAACACAAGATAAATATGATATTCTAACCTAATAACAAACACGCTCACCAACTGATTTTTAAGGAATTTTCTGAACCGACTCATAAGCAAAACAAAATATATTAAATTACCTATGACTGAAACGTTAAAAGCCTCAGCCTTTTTGACGACAAAGCAAAAAATATTATATAGTAATTAATACGTTTAATATAAAATATCAATGTTGTTAGGTTTTGCTTTAATAATAAAACTTTTCGTATTTCTGATCACATGGCTGGTAACCATAACATATTTCTGATCAGAAAATTTTGGTCAATCAAACTCGTTAACCATCGTTGATAAATAGTCTCGAGAAGGGAACTCATACCTATAAATCATTTCACATAAGTTCGCCATTCGTCTTGTCAAGAAAATTTCTGGAATATCGACATTCCTGAGTGCATCAATAATCGTCTTCTAAACCATGAAAGAGAGACACCAGGTGTCAATAAGTTTTTTTCATTTAGCCTAGAACCTAGTGGCTCTGCGGAATTTTTAGAAACGTCCAAGTCTCTCACTAAATCATTTAATTTAATTTGTGAGAAAAATTGAGGATCGTTACTTCCTGCTGCATTGAAATCATCATCAGAATCATAGTCTTCTTCTTCAGATGCAGAAGATATATCTTTAAGTTTTTCTGGGTGTCTAGGTATGGGTATTCCTAAATGTTTGGGTAAACAATTCCTATCCTATTTTTGACGTTGAGCCCATGCACATTTGAGGAAAAAAAATAGTTGGCTCCCTCCAGATCATCGGGATTCCGAAGGGAAGAGATTTTTGTTTTCCACTCAACCACTGTTTCAATTCTTCCACACAATTACAATAGACGATGGGGCCCTAGATTTATCCTGGTCTCCCGCTTGACACCAAAGTAAGCATAGTACACTTTCTTCACAAAATCACAAAGACAAATCACAATGTAATATTTCTTTGATGTTTCTTGACTGTAAGCTCACCGCAGATGTAGCAAAATTTGTTTGGGTCATTAGAACAGCCCCTTGTATCCATTTTACAAAACTGTCCACAATCACAAAAATAAAGTTCAATCATTGATGGGAGAAAAAAATTCTTATAAAAACACGTATTCTAGACGTTAAATGAACATAAAAATGAGCAACAAATTAAACCGTCTTCATTTGCAAAACTCTTAACTAAGAATGACAGTACAAAATGGAATAGTGGGGATGTATCGACTGCAGTCTCCCTGGTGCCAATAACGTCTGTGTTTAGAGTTGGTGTGCCACATGTCTGTCTTAAGAGGAAGTGACAAAATGAATGAATGAACTTCACCTCAATATCTACACTATTTTATTAATTTCTTTCCTTTTTTTATTTAAGTGTATCGAACATTTTTGATTTTATTAATTGTTTATTATAAAATAATAAAAAAATAAGATATATATATATATTAATGAATTTTAGCGGGCGAACAAAAATAAATTACATGTTAATAATATATTCATAAAAACGCAAAGACTGAAAACCGAAAATTTCATATTGTGAAAACATTGTACGTGATGGAATTTTTTGGTTATTTTTTCTGAAATGAGCGTCCAAAAATACATCAGAAACAATGCTTAGTTTTTAGGAAATATTTTCATCGCAGACCTGTGTTATTTGCATAATTATTTAAAAATTCCAAACAAATATAGACTGACCTCTTTATAAACAATTAAAAATAAGTCCTAACGCAAGCAAACGATTATAGATACGTTGATTGCATTCAAATTCTTTTATATATGTTTTACTATCAAAACAAAGAAATTAGAATATCACATTACGTAGCATTACATTTATTATTTAATTTGAGTGAACTAGTTCAAATCCATCAGCAAAATACAATACCTAATTATGCGACAATGTCCAATGTTTAAATATTAATAGATGCACAAATATTAATTTGTTTAGAATTAGATAAGAACTAGTTTCAATTATAAGATTAAACATTTATAGAATAAATTGATACTTTAACTTAAAACTATAGTTTCATTTAATCACGGCCGCGATTTCTAGACTTAGTAATCCAAAAATTAAATTTTTGCCATCATCGACCCCAACAAGATACATATCGCATTTTTCTTCGTGGTCCTTCGAACCGGATTGGAACCAGTGACCTCTCGATGCCAAAATGCACTAGGAATTAGAAGACTTTAAAAAATCATTTCATTGATATTACTGTCCACTAAATTATTAAATAAAAATTAAATAAAAAAACGATGTCTAAACTATTTAAGTTTTGATACGGTTTGTTTATCAAAATCCTTAAAATAACGAACCTTTTTTTTTATTTCAGCTTATTAAATTGTGGCAGATAAGTTGTATAAACGTCTTTTCGCGAACGATTTCGAAGAGTGTTTTGGTTTTTGATGCGTAAGTGCTCAGTGAACATCTAACATGGCGGAAAAGTGCGCATCACTCCTCTATCAACTTATACTACGCTCGCTACAAACCCAAACGTGAAGTATAAACGAATATTGCCAACAAATCGGAAAAGCTAGAGGAAATTGGAAGCGTACTTATTATCTTTTTAAACTTTTAACAACCCATTATTACGTCTTACATATATCCTATCCATTCGTGTCCTAATCAAAATTTTATTCCATCAATATTCCAACTCCAAAAAAATAGTTCCAGATTAATGTGACAATCGCCGCTATCTGGATAAAATATTAAATTCAACGTATTATATAAATTAAAATGTATCGACTATTTAAACAAATTTAAACAAAACTTATACAATAACAATTTTTAACTTATAAACACAAATCATTATATAATCAAAAGATCTGATTTCATCCATTGGGCTTATTTCCAGTTTTAAACAAAGATAAAAAATTATTTACAAAACAGTCAAAACTACAAATCAAAAATTAGTGTTTTGCTTGTTTGGTTGCAAGTTCCAACCATCTCTTTTGAATAGATGGCTATATGCCAATTTCGTCCAACTTTCTTTTCGACCAATATTCATCTGTTATAAATTACACTTCTCATTGCATTCAATTTATTAAGTTTCTTTTAAATGCACTTGGTTTTTTCTTGTGTTAAATGACCCAAAAATCAACATTAAGTTTGGCATTGTTGCAAATCATTTACACCTTGTTCGTAAATTAATTTTTGTATAACTTTTATGTTTCATTTCTATCTCTATACTTCATACAGGAATGTATATGAAAATAGGATTTACTGAATATTTTTTCGTTGAAATATTTTCTTAATTATTTCCTTATTTATTTCTTACAGTTTGTAGTGATCGGTTTCGCTTAGTATATTCTACGCATCATCAGACAAGTTTTATGAAATGCATGGGCGTAGCTATAAAATTTCAATGTGAGACGTGTGCTATACTCAGTTACCTAAACAAACACTGGAAGCGACCAGAAGGGCAAGGAAGCTGACTTGCGGTATTCCACAGGGCTCGGTACTGGGTCCAACTCTATGGAACGTGATGTATGACTCAGTTTACTTAGGACTACTCTTCCCGCGGAGCGTTAAGTTTTTTGCTTTCGCCGAGGTTGTCCTGGGACGGACTTCCACCCGAACAGAATAACCACCAGGCTATGCGCTGATGACAACACTTGGGAGGCATGAGTCAATCTGACTACAGTCATTTTTAGCCAGAAAGCCTTCGAGGAGCGCGAGTACGATCAGGAGCACTGACAGGCAGGCAAACAGGTCTAAACGTTGAGTAGCCAGCGAGTGAGGCTTTCCTCAGATTAAAGCGAGGAAGCAAGGTATATGAACCAGTAAGGAGCTACAAAATGAGGTCACCTTACTGAAGTCATGTGAAAACTGGTACCGATTAGGTTTGACTCTGACCCCAGAGAAGTTTTGGTGGGGCCCATCTTTGCGAACAGAGGTCAACCCCACAAACCCACACAGACTGATCATGTGAGTAGTCGACTTTGACGATTTTTCCCTCGGAAAAAAAAGTTAGGTAAACAAAGATTTAAAGTTCTTAAGGAATCTTCTGTTCGATATAAAACGCTGAATTACATCTCCAAGATCATCAGTGATCATCTTCGAGATTTGTAGCATTGTTTGTATATTTGGGTAGAAGTCCGCATCACAGGTGTCAATGGCTTCAAAACAGTAGATGGCATTTCAAAAGAATCTACCCACCTTGTGGACCAAGGCTCATACTCAGAGTCAGATCGCAACGACCTTGACAATTAGGACCTAAGTATAAATTAATTCGTTCAAGAGCTGAATATCAGTTATAGCATCTTCATGGGTCTGAAAATGTGCTTGCAGCTCCGTATAAAAGGAAAGAAAAGATTTCCTGAAGATTTTGGCGATGAACTTGTCTTCCAACCAAATGACGAATTATTATTTCACCGGAGCTGATTTCATGGGCTTCTTGAAAAATTCGCGTGAATTGTTGTTCGCTTTTTAGAGATCTTAAGGCGGACCACAATGTCCGCATGTAGTTTGTTATCAGCTAAAGGTCAAATGTGATGGAGCTGTTCGAAGATCGTCTTCGTGTACTCGAACTGACCTTCTAGTTTCCAGAAATGCTGGCGGAGGATCCCAATGGTGATATTGCTTTGTATTGTTTGCTAAATTAATTTGATCGGACGTTTGATTTTGCTGTGTGTTGTTCTGCTGGGCACCACGGGAGATGTCTTTGTGCTCTTCCCCAGTAGAGGGTTAAATTCTGGCGTTGGCCATCTTTGAAGTTCGTAGGATTATTTTTGAGGAAAATTCTTCTGCTCGTCACGTTGGGCGCCAAATTTGTTACCGCTTAGAGCTCGAAGGTGGTGGTGCTGTTCGAAGATCGTCTTCCTGGACTCGAACTGGCCTTCCATTTTCTCAATGATGTAGACCTGTCTGAGTTTGGCCTCATGTTGTGGGTGGCTAGGCGCTGGATGACACATGTATTTCATATACGGATTATGTACGTTGTAATAATAGGATAATGTATGAGTTCTTGATTTGAATATGAGTAGGTCCGTTATTTTTTATGTTATATGCATGGAATACGATAATCATTCCACCCCGCCCGGGAGGGTGGTGAAACTGTTCTAAGATCGACTACGTAGACTCTAACTGGCTTTCCATTTTTCTCAACTATGTAGGGGGAGTTGGTCGGTGCGCGGCATCAAGAAAATAAAAAATGATATCAAGAAAATGAGTCGAATATTTAGGAAAGAGAAGGAGGAAATGACAAGGAAAAATGATTAGAGTTGAGCGGATAAAAAAACACAGCTGACATGGTTCGAGATAGAGATGTTAAAAAATATTACGATATTAATGATATTAGACGTGAGAATGATGATTGGAGAAAAAAATCGAAGAGAAGGAGGAGAAATGCATCCTTCCTCTTGGAGAAAAGAATAGAGGACCTATATAGCAGATAATATAACAATAAAGGGTGTCAAAGGCAATGAGAGAGAATTATCAGAATGGAAGGAGATTATATGGAAAAAAATTAAAGAAAAATGCATACAACTGTAGAGATAAAAAACATGACTTGGCTAGGAAATACAGTGAGCAGAAAGGGATGTCGTCCAATATTGCTGAGATTTGGATTATGGAAAGGTAAACTATGGGAGTAGATTCGGATTATGGGACGAGAACCCTAGGTGCTCACAATTTCGCACTAATACGTCAGTCAGCCTGACGTATTCGGGAGGAGGCAAAAGCTCGACTAAATGACAAGACTTGTACAAAACAAGACACAGAAGGAATAAGAAATCCGCACATTGCAGTCCGAAGAACACCTGACGAACATTGAGAAAGAACTGCAGAACATCAAGTGGAATGTATTGGGGAACAGCGGGGCTAGGCTCAGTGGCAAAGCAGTCACTATCCTAAAATCAGGACATCAAAGACATCATGTTCCAAAAGAACTTCAAGGAAAATCCATACATCGGTGTTGTAGCTTTATTGGTCCACAAGCGGATGAAACACCTCATTACTAAGACAAAAGCGATATATAACACTCAAGATCAACGGCAAGTAAAATATACAGATAATACAAGCATATGCACCCACTTCTGCCTCGACAGACGAGTCAAATGAGGCATTTTATGAAGACCTAATGGCTGCATAGAATACAAAGAAGGCCAAGTTCACCATCATAAATGGCAACTTCAATGCTAAGATTGGAATAAGAGCGACAACGGATCTGTAGTATGTAGGCGCCTTCGGCCTGGGTAAGAGAAACCAGAGATGGCAAGCGATGGTCGGCTTTCACAATAAAGAGAATATATATATACTGTCTAAACGCCTTCTTCTAAAAACACCACAAAAGAAAATGAACCTGGAGGAGTCCAGATAACACAGTGAAGAACGAAATAGCTTACGTTTTGGCCACAGAAAACGCATATGTATGGATGTCTCGCTTATAAAGCAATTTAACACTAGCACTGATTACAGGTTGGTGAGAGCGATGTTACAAATAGACACTCGAATGGAGAGGAGACGTTTGATAGCTAAAAGATCCGACCCAGAAAAGACGAATTCAACACCCAAATCCATAAAAATCTACGACGAACTAAGGAGCTAGGGGGCCTAGAGCTAAATATGCTATCGATAAAAATCCGGACATCAGTGAAAAAAATGTGCTCTATGCAGAAATCGAGAAAAAAGTTAGTCCAGACACCGAGAAGCAGATCAAAGAGAGAAGGAAAACAGACAGAAAGAGTCGTCGAGACAGACCCGTCGAAGTAGAAGGGCCTAAATAAGAAAGTTAAGAAAGCCATTAGAAGGGACAAAAGATCTGGTAACACCCAAATGATCATGGATGCCATAGCAATATGAGAGTTCTGCGCTCCGGTCTATCAAAAGAGAAAATGATAATTCATACTATGAAGAATGACCAAGGAAAGATTACTGTAGAGAAGAACGAGATCAAGGAGAACTTCTACCAAAATTCTCCGAAAATGTTCAGTAAGGTAGAATTGACAATCAGTCAATTCCACCCCCCAAATCAGCCAAGAAAAGGAAAACAGATAATCCAGAATATGGGATCCGAAGAGTTAGAACCGAGTGACGGATCAAAACTGAGAGCAGCTAATGAACCATCTGAAAAATGGCAAAGCGGTACCGGAGGATCGGATCACGAGCGAGATGCTTATAATCGGTGGAGAGATACTAGAAAATGGAATTCTGATACTTTTGAACAAGGAGAAATCTCGGACGCATGGCAAAACGGCGAGATCATACTGCTCTTCAAGAAAGGCGATCGTCTTAATATGGAGAACTACAGACCCATCAGTTTGCTATTCATATTCTACAACCTATTGACCAAAATTATAACCAACCGGTTTACCCAGAAATTCGACTTTTACCAGCCTATCGGACAAGCTAGATTTAGGAAAGGATGCAACACGATTGATTACGTACAAACACTGCGCATAATGATCAAGAAGTCCAATGAGTTTAATATTCCTCAATACATGGCATTTGAGGACTAGCGAAAAGCCTTTGACTCTATCGAAACTTGAGGGGGGGCGGGGGTCTAAAGCGGTAGATAATAAGGTCCGCATCTACTGGAAAAATACATCTAAGAACACGCTTACGAGTCAAGGGACAAGGACTGGATGACCGGAAAACTCTAAATCAAGAGAGGTGTCTGACAGGGCGACACCGTCTCGCCCAAGCTCGTCAGCTTGACACTGGAGGACATATTTAGTCCTGGAACCGAAAAGTTATCAATAGCAACGGGAATCGCCTTAACCACCTCCGATTTGTTGATGATACCGTACTTATCAATGGTAACGCGGGTTAACACGAAGTAATGCTGCAGGAATTAAAGAAGCCTTCCAAGTCGTTGGTCTGAAAATGAACCTACAAAAAACTGAACGAAATACAGGTTGTTATCGATAATCACACCCTCGGAAGAGTGGAGGAATACTAAGGCACAATATCACAATGGGGAAGGACAACCAATCAACAGAGATCACGAGACATATGGGTTTGTCTTGGACAGATTTGCGCAGACTCAGTTACATCCTCCGAGGCCCAAAGATTCCTATGAATCTCAAGAGAAAGGTATATAACATGTGTGTCTTGTCCGTTGTAACTTACTCGAAACTACGACTTATGGTCTGCTAACGAGCGATAGAGCGAGAAATGTTGAGGATCAGTTTGAGAGACGGAGAAATTAGAAGGAGAATGGCAGTCATAGATGTAGCGGAACGGGTGACAAGAAATGGCAGCGGGCGGATCACGTGGCGAGAAATAATCTTAAATGGACCAAAACCTTGATGCAATGGAGATCATGGGAGTTAAAGGCAAGCAGGGGTCGACCACAGATAAGATGGCAAGAGGACATCCAATGCCATGCAGGGAAAAACTGGATATTGTCTGCATAGGAGAGAATGACGTGGAAACAAATGGAACAGGCCTATGTCTAGAAGTGGATGCTTACAGGCTGAAGGAGAAGAAGAACAAGAAGAAGAAGAATGAGAAGAAGAAGAAGAAAAAGAAGAAGAAGAAGAAACTAGAAATAATTGAGCGATAGAGTCTACTACAAGGATCAGGAATAGTTGTAGACGATGATTTGAGTCAAATGGAAAGAAAAGTACGGGATGATATTTGGAAAAGGGCGAAGGAAATATGTAAAGAGAAAGATAGAATATATAAAAGTTGGAGAGAGAAGAGCATGGAT
>WYDF02268579.1:0-18324 GCA_009867245.2 Adranes taylori
AAAAGTAATAAAACCCAGGTTATAATCTTATAACCGCGAATGAGAAAAAGTTAAAATAATTAGGTTATATCGGTTACAACTCTAATTATAACCGATTGTTATAACTGAAATTCGGTTAAAATACATTATAACCGAGTGTTATTTATAACAAATGCGGCCATTGATTTCTTTTTCGTTATAAGACTGCAATCATTTTTGTAGTTGATTTTTTAGAAATCTACATATGATACGGATAAACTGTCAGAACGCGATGGTGGCGACTTCACGCAATTTTATACGTTTTGTTACTCGCTCTTTCATTTTATACATCAGTTCGGATTGGTTTAGTTTTGTGTTGTGTTAATTTCTGGCAATTTCGCGGCAGTCTGTGTTTTAGAACACAGACTGCAATAATCGCGTATTGCTAAATATGAAATAGTTATAATAACGTTTAACGTTTCGCTTCCTATATGAATGACAATAAATAAATTGTTATGTTTTCAAAGTGTATAAACCATAATTTTTTTTAGTGCGTGAGTCATTATAAAAATGAATATCGCTTTTATGTGTGAAGCTGTTTAGATTTTCAATAAAATTTTAAATAAGAATAATCATAAATAGTGCTGCATTGTTTCGTGTAACTAATTTAATTGATTCAAGGATACAACGTTTAGAGAGATATATTATTAACTCTGTCACAATGGGATTATTACATTCGGGTTATTAATTTAAAAAAAAAATGTTTCTAAGATTTGTGACGAGCAATCAGGTACACAAGTACACAAGGAGAACGGTAATTGAAAATATTCCAGCCCAAATAACTAACGATTTGTCAGTATATTAATAACTAACATTTTAGACCGTTTGTCCACACAAGACGTTAAATAGTACTCAGTTTATTTATCATTGAATTTTAAATCTGATTCATATTTCTATCTTAAGATATTTTTGTTTTTTCTTTGACAAATTGAGATCTATAACGAATATATACTGAAATTTATACAGCATCTTCTAATTTTCAGCTACTAACTTCAAGACCTCATAACATGTTCACGCCGGCGGTACCGGCCGCTGGTACCCTCATATATATATATATATATATATATATATATGTTCTTATATGCTTTCTATATTCGCACATTTTAGACAGGGGCTAATAATATCGGGTATACGGCTGTAGGAATGGTGCATGCAGTCGTGCGTGCCACCGATAATACATTTTACATTCTGGAATGGGTTACAAGCTAATAAATTCAGAGAATGGGAAAATATTTTTTAGTGAGGAAAATTAATATTCTGTGGTACAATTAGTAATAATAGTGTTACCCTAAACCAGAGGTGTCAAACTCAATTACAACACGGGCCATTTGGTGCAACAGACATGATTCATGCGGGCACATCACATTTACAAGTTGTTTTAAATTTATATTCTGATGTGAGGATTCAGAAATATTGATAGGCTAAATAAAACCTATATAATTGCTTTTACTTAAACATTTATTTTATTGCATGTATTTATAAAACAAATGATTCTTTTTTGCCCCACACTTGCCAGCACTTTACTCGTACTAGTTTACCAATATCTGAACAGACAATCTTCATTAAGAAAGGCAGATTAGTTAATCTTGATCCTTATGTCGTTTTATTTAATTTCATGGTCAAAATAGTTTTGTACAGCAAACTTTTTAATTTTCGGGTATTTCTCACCTAAATAAGATACATTTTGCGAGTTCCTACTTTTCGATTTTTGTCTTTTAGAACCAAATGATTCTGGAAATAAATTAATTCCAATTGCATCAAAGCGGGACGGGACCATTTGCAAGTTCGAAGGAAAAGACCCAATAAAAAGAGAAAAAAATTGTTGTAACTCTATGCATCATTATAACGTTTATCGAATTAATTTTTATTTCTTCAATTTTACCACAGCATTGTGAAAATGAGCAACTGTGATTTTGTGATTTTAACTGCTCGCACGTAGGAAAATATGTCAAAACGTTCCTTTGCACGTCATTTTTAAACAAAGTCAGTTTTTGTACAAAACTTGTAATTGCATCTGCGTTATTAATTGATCTTTACAGAAATCCGTCATCGCTTTATCGCGGACAGTTATTATCATATTATTATCGCAACCACAAAAAAGAACAGTAACTTACGCAATATCTCTCGCATCTGTGCTTTCATCAATCGCAGTTGAAAAGAACTGGTCACTGGTTTGTCTAGATATTCACCTTGTAATTTTCTTACCAGTCTCGACTGAAATCCTTCATTGATTTAGCGCCGTCAGTTGTTACAGAAATGAGCATTTCAAGAGGAAGTTTGAATTTTCCTAAAATGTTCCATACAGCATCAAAAATATCGTCACCAGTTGTAGTTCCATAAAGAGGAATAATTTCCAACAACTTCCAATGCAACTTCCGCAATATCTCTCGCATCCGTGCTTTCATCAATCGCAGTTGAAAAGAACTGGAGTTTGGTTTATCTGGATATTCACCTTATAATTTTCTTACCAGTCTTTGCAGAAATCTGTCATCGATTTATCGCTGACAGCTGTTATAGAAATGAGCCTGTCAAGAGGAGGTTTAAAATTTCCTAAAATACTCCATACAGTATGAAAAATATCGTCACCAGTTGTAGTTCCATAAAGAGGAATAAGTCCCAACAATTCTTCGGTTATCCTCATATTATTATCGCAACCACAAAAAAAAATAGCAACTTACGCAATATTTCTCGCATCTGTGCTTTCATCAATCGCAATTGAAAAGAACTGGTCACTGGTTTGTCTAGATATTCACCTTGTAATTTTCATATCAGTCTTGACAAATCCTTCATCGATTTAGCGCCTTCAGTTGTTACAAAAATGAACATGTCAAGAGGAAGTTTGAATTTTCCTAAAATGTTCCATACAGCATCAAAAATATCGTCACCAGTTGTAGTTCCATAAAGAGGAATAACTTCCAATGCAACTTGCACAATATCTCTCGCATCCGTGCTTTCACCAATCATAGTTGAAAAGAATTGGACTTTGGTAAATATTTCATGTAGTTGTCAACTCATGTTATCTCCGATTTCAGTAATCCTGTTTGCCGCCAGTAATCCTGTCTGTCATCGTATTCCTTGACAACGATATATCGCGAAATACTGTGCCTTTTCTGGACAGACGAATTCGGCAGCTTTTATTATACATTACTGATTCATTACTTTTCATGAGTTATGTGAGTCCTCTTTGCTGGTTATTAAGTGAATTCTTCATTGCTGGTTATTAAGCTTTATTCTCTTATTTTTCATTCGAAGCACGAAAATTGTTTTTCATGATTAGTACTAGAATGCCGCGTAATGTTGTATTCTTTAGTGACACTATTAGATTCTTTGCTAATTAAGTATGTAATTTTATTGTTCACTTCCACACAAACATAGTTCAGTTCCCACCTTTCTTGAAATTCCCTTCCCTCGTCATCAATCTTTTGTTTTCAAGTGATCAATGCTCTTTTTAACCTTTTCGAAGTGATTAGTGCTCTTCTTAACACTCTATCGGCTGATAGAGTTCTCTTTTTAACTTTTTCGCTATTGGGATCTGTTTACATTACGTGACACTGAGAGTAGGAGACATGCACTCGCTTCCAAACGTCGCTGAAACTGAGTCAGCGCGTTTATACACGTTCACAGGTGCTATTTTAGAGCATCGTGGGTCACAAAAACTTGGGGGTCGCTAGTTTGACACCCCTGCTCTAAACTATTCATAAAAACAATACATAGAAATAGAAAATATAGTCAAAAATAAAACAAAAACTTCTTACACAGCTCCTCCTTGATGTCGCTTTCGATTTGAACCTTTATGTAGTATGAGGTGCACCACTTTTTGCTGTTTCTTACCAATCCTTCATATTTGACCAGTTTGTGCTGAGCCAACATACTCATTTGTGGCTTCTATTTTGGAGGTTGTTCTAAATCGGGTTGGACATCTTCAACTTCAACCGTTTGTTTTAATTCTTCTTTCGCGAATTAGCAAAATATCCTTTTTTGGTCGGTTATCACCAAAATAATTGTATAATATATACAACCCAGGAATACACTACGGCGGTTCGAAAACATACTTCAAACAAGACTATACCATTTGATGGTTTTTCTGAGGCGAGTGTAATATGCGACATTTGATTTGACAAAGGGGTGGGAATACGGGAAAATTGGTGATTACGCTTAGATAAAGTTAATAAGTAGGGGAATGAATGATATACAGAATATAAGAGGAGGGAGAAGGAGTGAAGAAAGACATGATGAAAGGTTAAACGGTGGAGTGGAGGATGAAGGATTCAATTTTAATTTATTTTTTATTTAGAGTTTTATGTTTAAGAATTTTATAATTATAATTTTGTTTGGATATGGAATATATAGTAATTAATTTATTTTGTATTATATTCTACTTGTGTCTAGGTACAGTTTTAATCATCAAAACAGGACGTTTGTCAACTCATTTTGCCACTCCAATTCCATGTTGATTCCATTCATCATATATCTTTCCATTCTTTAGTGTTTTATATAACGCCTTTTGGATTACCTTTTCTGTTGCTCCTCAAAGTAACGCAAGCATAGGTTTCTGAATCCAAAAGATGTATGCACAGCTTGTCAGCCGTGTAGTAGTTATCTACGTACAGTGACAGTGTCTAAGTACAGATCATAAGCGTAACCTTCTGTAGTACAGATTTTATACATTTTATACTTTACATTAACATTGCTTTCTCCAGGGCATAGTATCTGTTTGAATTGAGCACAAATGAGTTTTAATACACACCCTAGTTTGAAAAGTCTGTCCTCAGTTTCGGCCAGTGGATCTTCATTGGTAGACAAATGAGATAATTTCAAAAGTCGAATCTGTCACGTGAATAATATAGTCGCGCCGTTGGTAAATGGTTTGCGCCCATGATCATGGGAATAGCCAAAAATTTTCTTATTTCTTTGCGATTGACGTCTTCCCACTTTCGAAAGAAGAATCGTCGACTGCGATACTTAACGATTTGTCTCAATAACCATCAGATCCAACACTTCGTCAGTAACAAATTCTCTGTTTATAGCCAAGTCAAAATTGTCCACTTTCAATTCATCCTGTTGAGAAAA
The DNA here is from genome assembly GCA_009867245.2 of Adranes taylori. Classification (NCBI taxonomy): domain Eukaryota; kingdom Metazoa; phylum Arthropoda; class Insecta; order Coleoptera; family Staphylinidae; genus Adranes; species Adranes taylori. The sequence continues at coordinate 5,089 of WYDF02268579.1, forward strand.
CGGAAAAATAACAGACACATCACTAGACGGTTCCATCTATCTACCTCTTCATTTGAGTCAATGTGATCCCTATGATCATCATCATCTTTCCTCTCTATATTATCAGCTTCAGGTTTGCCATCACTTCCAGAAGTAATGGGCGACGATTGTTTGTGATTTTATCTTCCTCAAGATCGGAAGCAACATACGATTCACCAGAATCCGCGAATAGTTCTGATTCTTCGGAAGTTGAATAATGATGTGGTATCACCTATTGCTGACGGTGTGATCTTCTGAATGGAACCAAACATATCTGGCGCAGTTGATGTAGATGGCGGATCCAATGTGTTGCATTGCAGGAAGTTAGAAAGCGAATCTGGTGACTCACTTAGTGAGTCTACAGAAACTTGTTCGTTTCTCTGATCTAGAGCTTTAGGTGTTGCTGTTTTGTCACCTGGATATGGACTTTCAGGTGAAGTTGTTGCTTTGTCACTCGTATCTGAAATTGCCTATTTATAACGGAGTTCAGCTGACTTCTTTACAAACAAAGCAAGAATTAGCTTTCCCCGTGAAGTAATTGCTACAACTGCTACGTTTCAATGAAAATATCTAAAACCAAATCAACAATACGAATGAACATCCAATGTAACCTTCCGGTGGCCACCGGTGATACATGATCGGTGATCTAATAATAAAATCACAAAATAACATATTTATATCCAGAAAGCTTTCGTTAGCTCCTCTCTTTTAATGTCGCGCATATTTAAAGCTAATTCGTTGTGAGCATAATAACCACAAGCATTGTAAACGGGCTAGAAGTGGCCTGCATGTTACCCACCATTGCTCTAGAAAATTGAATTCTGAGATCCATAAAAGATCCGTATAATCGAGATTATATTATTTATCCTCATACGATTTCATCTTATTGACGTGGACGTTTCGCTTCAATGGACGAACGGCCTTATAATTTCAACTAATAAAAATGTGGGTCCTTCCTTTATAGTACATTTCAACAATAAGATTACTAACTCTTAAACAATTTTTGGTATATATGTACGAACAACATTATTATTTTTATTTGTGCAAGCATGGGTGTGCATTATCGGACTCTTTATGTTAAAATATTTTGAAATACATATTTGTATTGACTATATTACAATAATTTATATTGAAAATGCTGATATTGGGCAAAACCTGCATTCTTTTACACAAAACGTTAAAATATATACAGAAATAACGTATGTTAGGTAATTTCTTTTAACATTCTTTATAGCATTATGTACAAATGGCACATAATATAAAAAAATTATAATTTATAATAATTAAAAATATAATAATATAATAAATAATAATTTATCTATTTCTAAGATATTTTGCTATTTCTATTTTACTACTGCTAATTCATTAAGTTATTACCTGATTGAAAATTCCTTTGAAGGGCTGAAACAGGAAGGGTCTCGAACAGAACAGAACCGAATAAACTGAAACAAGTATTTATCAGAAGAAATCTACTCGATTTTTTATCCTTACATAAATGTCCGTAACAAATAATTCATAAATGTGCATAACAGGACTAAGTCAGTGCGGTCCGCGAACCGAATGTCTCCCAATAGTATCCCAACACATATATCCTAATAGTGTGTCCAAGTCCAATTGCTTCTTTATCATAATACATGAAAATAAATTTTTCAAAGTTGAAGTGGTTTAGAGTCTTAAGCTTCCTCTCGAAATACCTTTGCCCATCCACACTTCATTCATATATCTTGCTAATGCACCTCTCCATTGTCATTCTAATTCTTCTATACCCCCAAAGGGACTCCGTCCAGACCCACAGAACTTTCTTTCTTTATACGGTTTATCATCACCCTCACCCCTTCCTCTCTAATGTTCGTTCCTCCCCAATCCACTCCATTAGTTTCCTCCATTCTTTCATCACCCACCTATTCACCTCCATCTTCATTCAAATCATCCCTACATTGTCTTTCTCATTTCTGTGGGTTCCTCCACTTGCAGCCCCATTTCTTCTCTCTCGTAAATATCTCCATTGATCCTCTATTACTCTTCTGAACATCTCTCTGACCTTTTTTTACTTACCCACTTTTCATCGTACACTTTATTTCTTTCTATACATTCTCTTCCCCTACGATACCTCATCTCTTCCAACCAATCGTTAACTATGTCAATCATCTGATTCTCTCCATCCTAACTGATTCTCTCCATCGTTTCTTTATGTCTAAATTTTTCCTTTGCACTCCGCATATATATTTTTTTGTTATATCTTGTATCCCCATACTCGCTATCCTCCTTTTCTAAACATATCCTCCACTCTGACTCTAAGGGGAAATGGTCAGATTCAACCCTACTCTCCACACTCATGCTTTCAATATTCTCACATGCGCTTTCATTCATTATTAGATCTTCAATTACTGACCCCCCCCCCTGAATGTCCTCTATATGTCAACTCCGCATTCATATCACTTTTCACACTACTGTTCGCCACTACCATATCCTCTCTCTATACTCTCCGTCATTCCCAATAATAGAACACTCTTGTTCACCTATTCTTTCATTCCAGTCACCCATTATCACTATCATGTCAAATTCCTCTCTTACCCTGCCTATCTCTTCACATACGACACTCATATATTCCTTGCATTCCTTGATCCTCATATACTCCTTCTTATCACACCCCCACTCTCCACTTTTCAAACCATCAATAACTTTTCTTTCTATGTTTCTACTACTTCCTCCATCTATGCCGTAACTTCTTATCAACTTTTCCCTTTCATCGTGTTTGACTATTGTTCTTGTCGTACCTATTCTCACTTATATCCGACTGTAACTCTGTTTTTTCCGTTTCTCATTTCCTTTGCAATCACCTTTATTCTTTCCTGCACCATCCTCTCCTTTCTTGTCAAATCGTCATCTATGAAAATCCTATATCCCTTCAACGAACTTTTTCTTTGCATCATTTCCCTTTTTTCTTCCCAGGATTCCAGCTTTACAACAATTTGAAACATGTTTTTCTAAAATCACAATTTAACATACTTACAGGCTGTTTTTTGTTTAGCAATAGTTATAAATTTTGTTTTAATTTGTGTTTTGAAAGTTTCTTTTATATTAACGCACGATTAAACATAGAAGTAATTTGGCCTTGAAAAAAAATACGCTACCTTAAATATCTTGGTTCCTATGAAAGTTGAAAATATGAAACGTAGGGAACATAAAGACTATGGGACCTCAAGTTTGCCAATATGAACAATTGAATATACTGAATCGATTTTGAGCAATAAAAAATTTTTCAAGTAACTCAGGACCGAAGGATCATCTTCGAAAAAAAATGGTCCAATGATGCCTTTAGCTTAAAATCATCACCCAAACAATGACACCTTTGGAATGCATTTTCTTCTCATGAACACATGTGGCTTTTCTCACACCAAATGCGCCAATTATGCTTGTTTACGAAGGCATTAATATGAAAATGGGCCTCATTACTGAAAATGATTTTGTTGGAGAACTCACCGTCTACTTGCTGTTGTTTAAATACCCAATTGATGAACTGTCGTCTGTTGGTTTGAGGTCTTGAGTCAGCTGGCTTTTGATGTTCCCGGTCTTTCGGCTACATTTTGACGAACAGCTGTTATGTTTTCTGCTGGACGACCTAGACATACATGTGTCGATGGTTTGATATCAGTAATCGACCTCTTGATATCAGACCTCTTGAATTTTTCAATTATTCTCTTCATAGTTGAACATTTTGTCTCCCAAAAATTGGGCGTAATTTGCGAATCGTGGCAGTCAAAGGTAGGTAATGCTTAACAATAAGTATACTTTCGTATGTCGAGTAGCGATCCAATTTATTCATGGTGAACTTCTATCATTTGGGTTTGATTGTCAAAGTACAACAGCAAAAATGCCGCAAAATTTAAATTTTCCTCTCTTACTGAGTCCAGCCTTTATAATCCTAATTAAATTTTTGAATACATGTTCGCCAAATATTTATCGTGAAACGAAAGAAAAACCAGATCTCGTAATGTATCTTACTTAAAAGTTTAACACGTTCCATGGCAAGATAAATGCGAAAATATCAACAATAAATTAACTGAACGTGTGTACATGTGCGATATACACGTACAACCATAAACTTTATTTATGGACCTTGAAAACGGTGACTTGATAAATAGCACTCCTGGCTACTTGCAACTACAGAATACTTAATAGAAGCCAATTTTTTAAAGGAAACATGTTTTTATATCTTAAAGCTTTGCCAAACTTGTAAACTTATAAAAATTGATTCTTAGAGTTTATTCTAAAAAAATTTTTATAATTACCATAGCGCAAAGAAGTGAAGAGAAATTTAAAGAAGGAAAGACATGTTATTCATACAAAAATCAAGAGTTGGCTTAAACAAACAGCATGCATTTTAGATTGCTGCGTTTTCGTTCTTTTCTAAGCAATAATAGCCGAGCCTGCTGTTCAAATTAATCACATGCCAAGCATGGATTCTGCTTCAACATAGATGACGAGTTTTGTAGAAATTTCGGCCACCGGTTCACTGTCTTTAAAACGTTAATATAATATATATTGCTCAAAATATGCAATACCGAAACTTTTAGACAAAATTAAATTGAAAATGGCGTATTAATTGAATCGAAACGTCGATGACATTGAAATAGGATATGTTCATATATTAAAACATTAATGTAATTCAAATTGTTCAAAATAATACAATACCAAAACTTTAATTGAAAGTGACGTATTTAATGTATCGAAGCCGTTGATGACACTGACATTGAAAATAATCATATATAAAAACGTTAATATCATTCAAAACGTTAATATAATTCACATTGCTGAAAATAATGCTAAAATAACCTAAAATGTGAAATTTAGCAATTCACATTGCTAAAATAACCGGCATTTTAATGCAAAATTGAATTGAAAATAGCGTATTAATTGAATCAAAACGTCGATGACATTGGAACAGGATATGTTCATATAACTTTAATGTAATTCAAATTGTTCAAAACAATGCAATATCAAAACTTCAATCAAATTGAATTGAAAATAGCGTATTAATTGAATCGAAACGTCGATGACATTGAAATTGGAGATGTTCATATATTAAAACCTTAATGTAATTGAAATTATTCAAAATAATCCAATACCAAAACTTTAATTGAAAGTGACGTATTTAATGTATCGAAGCCGTTGATGACACTGATATTATAAATAATCATATATAAAAACGTTAATATAATGCAAAACCTTAATATAATTCACATTGCTCAAATTAATGGTAAAATAACCTAAAAGGTGAAATTTAGCAATTCACATTGCTAAAATAACCGTCACTTTAATGTAAAATTGATTTGAAAATGGCGTATTAATTGTATCGAAACCATTGTTATCAGGGTCATTCCGTGTCAAATCAACGAAAAATTTCAAAATTCAACATAACCATATAAATGAGCATATATTTTTAGAATTTTTTATCTCATTGGGTTTTGGTGTAATTAATTATAAAATTTTGGATAAAGTAATTTTTGGCATGCATTAACTTTTTAATTCTTGAATTACTCAAGTTCTATTAGGTCTAGAGAGATGTTTAATACCATATTTTAAAGAGAATTTTGTAAGGTTTAATATGATATGCAGTCTTGCAGTGTTATAAGCTTTAAATCGTAAAATTTACAGACTGAGATGTCCATGGGATCAGGAGATAGTTTATTAAAAAAAAATATGAAAAAATTGAATTTTATAAGTTAGCGCATTTAAATATTTTTCAAATAAATATATGTTCTGTGCAATATAATTAGCTTTCAATCTTAGTATTTTTGGAGAATTTTAAGATAATATTTACTACAAATTTTTATTTTACTGCAAAATTAGTAAATAATTATCTAAAAATACTAAGATTGAAACCAAATAGTATTGCATAGAACATATATTTTTTTGAAAAATATTTAATTGTGCTAACTTAAAAAAATTCTATTTTGTTCATTTAAATTTTTTTTAATAAACTTATTTTTGTGATATCTCCTGATCCTATGAAGATCCCACTCTGTAAATTTTAGGATTTAAAGCTTATAACACTGCAAGAAGCATATTTTTCTTCAAAATTTTTAAAAAACACCATCTTAAAAAATTCTAATTTTTTTTAATGCAAAAAACATTTTTCTTCCAAACATGTTCATGTGTGGCATATCATATTAAACCTTATGAAATTCCCTTAAGAATCAAACAGGTATCAAAAATCTCTCTAGGCCTAATAGAATTTGAGTAATTCAAGAATTAAAAAGTTCATGCCAAAAATGACTATTTATCTAAAATTGAAAAATTAATTACACCAAAACTCAATAAGATAAAAAAATTCTACAAATGTATTGTATTCTCATTTATATCATTGGAGAGAATACTCCATGAAATTTTCATCATAATTGAAGATGGTCAGGTTGAGTGACTGGTTGATATGGCATGGAATGACCCATCACTGAAGTATAGTAGTTGGTATGTCTCGTTATATAATTATATGCATACACAAATTACAAAAATATTAAATATAACATTGATTGTATACAAAATTAATTAATTCATTATTAAAAAATTCATTGTGTGTGCGCGTAGCTTTAAAATAGTATGACATACACAAAATTGCAAAAATATTAAATATTACATTGATTGTATACAAGAAAAATTGTTAACTAACTATTTAAAATATTCATTGAGTGCGAGCTTTAAAATAGTAGTATAAAACAACGAGGGCTACTTGTACGTCTACACCCACCCACAGCCTTTTTCGTACCATCTCGTTTCCGTAAAATGGTATGCTGCGGGCTGTATGCAGACGCACAAATAGCCCTCGTCCTTTTATACCACTATTTTAAAGCTACGCTCGCACTCAATCGCTACTCTCGCGTTTACCATCACTTGAGAAATCAAAAACCTGTATGCCAGATTTGTCCATCTTTTTTCAAATTAGCCATATTGTTAATGTAAATATTTTTTCTCATGCCTCTCACAGAGATGACTATACTTTCCGTTTATACTTTTTTTTTGTTTTCTGCTGACAGAGTTTATTTCAAGCTCTCCTAAGTGTGAGAAAAGGAAGTTCGAGCTCATATTCAAGTCTGAACAGCATTAAATGTTTTGTTAACTGTCATAAGTTACGAAAGGAATCATCTTCTGTCACTACTATTCAATGATCACCATGGGGTGGTACGTAGTGAAATCCTGTTAATTGACAGAAACTGATGGGATAATTTTCCGTCAGCTGGAAATTAGAATGGATTATACCATTGTCCAGAAATAATATTGCTTCGGAAAGCAATTCCATTTCCTCTGAGTAAGGACACAATAATTTTGGACAAAACTAAAAATATTGTGACCAATTCAGATATTATTTGGGGAGGGGGATCCTAATTGACAGACAGTATGTTAAGCGCACTGTTTAATCCTCAACGGCGAATACACTCTCAGCATACTTTCTTTTCCAAAACCGCCAATTTCCGTACCGCGTTGTAATCAACCAATGGAATTTTTTCCATTCATTTTTATTGAGCTTCAATCGCTCCTTCATTGAATTATAGACATTTCTTTTTTGTTGACGAGCTTGGATAAATCGCTGATAAACAATGATGCCCGGCTGATCAAATTGTTTCCCACGCTGTTCAGCCTACAGTATTAATGGGTTCGCTGCTAGATGCTCTATGTCCTTAGGCATTTATTGTGCCATAAATATTTAGCCTAGTTCAGTCCCAATTCTGAAATGTAGATTTAAGTAAATAATATAATACCGATTAGAATTTGAAATGACTTTTATTCTAAATATTCCATATATTAATTTATTAGCATTAATTATATCATGTTGAAGTAATCTAATAGCTCTTAATTGTTTTAATTACTGATGTTATACGAACTTTCATTTCACATTTTATGCTCGGTCGATTGAGAGAACTATTTATTACGTCGATGTACATAAATATAACTATAAATAAATAAGGAAAAGTGTATAATATTGCAATGCTACTACTAACACGAAATTTAGTTTTTAGAATGGTGCAGAATTTTTATATTTATTTTTAATTGTCTACTCGTTTTTAACATATACTTTCGATTTTAAATATTTTGAATTAGAGATGGGTACACGCAATAAAATCACAACACATTATCGCTTTACATCCCGAAGTTTCATACTTTTATTTAATTTTTCAACGGTAAAAAATTCGTAAGCTTACCTTACTTTCATATATGCTGTTCAAGATTACATAAATTTGGAATGAATTTTGAAATGAGAGGCTTTAAAAAAATGCAGCAAAGTACGGGTTTTTTATTGACATCTTTTTTTTTACCTTCGTCGGCTATATCATTGATCATGGTTGGAGTTCATCACCCGTTCGGTTAGCTATGAGGTTTTGCGATGGGTTTACCCTTCCTGGACTTTAACTTTGTGTACCTTATGCTGACCCTTTTCAGCGATTTTCTGGATTTCTTCATTTGGGTGAGCTTCTAACCTCTCTATCATTTGTTGACTTCTGTAAGTGGCTAATTCCTCTATGTTCGGCGCTTTTACGGTTTTCATCAGTTCAGCATTACGTATGTACCACGGTGCATCCAAGGCTTTTCTTAAGAGTTTAAGCTGGGAAATTGTGCCTCTATTTATCCTTTTTTCAGGTCCGAGACTCTACAGTTTGCATCCATACATAATTTGTGGTTCTTTTCGGTTTGATTTTGACCTTGTTGAAATCTATTGTTTTTCAATTCTTCTTATTTTTCCGAATTTGATAATTTCAGTTTTCTTGGGATTTATCCTGATCTTCCAAATTTTGCAGTATTCTGTCACTACTTGCAGGCCTTTTTCCAATCTTTTTCTGGCTACTATTGGGTTAGCGTTGGTTGTGACTATTGCAGTGTCGTCTGCAAACTGGAGTACTTTTGTTTGTTTCATTTGATGTAACATAGGCATGTTGCTCACGAAAATGTTAAATAAAATTAGTGAGAGAGTGGAACTTTGTGGAAATCCCTCTGTAGCCATTCTTGGGGCTGATTTGCTGTTTTTTATTTTGATTTGGAATGCTCTGCCGTAGAGAAATGACTGAGTGATGTTTTGTTAGTTTCAGTGGGAACTTTAATGTGTTTATCATGAAAATTAGACCATCCTGCCAAGTCTGTCATATGCTGTTTCTATGTCAATAAAAGCTGCATATGCAGTGCATTTTTCTTTCTTGCTGTGCGTACTATTGCCTCCAGATTAGCAGCCTGCTGTACCTCTGCTAATTTCTTATGGAAACCCATTTATTGGGGAGGAATAATTTCGTTTTCTTCCGCGTGTTGTTGGATGCTGTTTTTTACGATGACCTCCAGAACTTTGGAAAGGAATTGATTAGACTTATTGGCATCCGGTTCAGACAGATCTTAATGTGATTGTGTGCTTCTATCGTTTTGGAAAATAGCTGCAGATTACGTTCTTGTTCATAATTTCTGTCAGCGTTTCTATAGCCGCTTGTGGTAGCAGTTTTAGTGCCATGTTAGGAATTCCGTCCTCACCTGATGCTTTGCGATGGTTCAGATTTTTAAGGAGATTTATAAGGAACTATTTTTCATCTAAAAAGTTTATTGAAAAAAAATATTTTCTTGCTCAAAAAATAAAAAGGTCGATTTTTCGGTGTCTGTACGTATGTACGTACGTCTGTATGTATGTTCAAGAATTATTTCTTCCCTATGGGACCGATCTGGATGAAATTTGGTAGACAGTTGTAGACTATGAGCCCACAGAAAGAAATTTTTCATTTTTATTATAAATCCAATATGGCGGACAGGAGCCATTTTTTTTGTTCAGAAATTTCGTATTCAAACTAGGAGGCTGAAAATTTGCACCCATATAGTATCTTGTATTATGCGTGGAATAAAGAAAGTCCCATGATGCCAAATTGTATAAGAAGCGGTGTTGCCACGTTTGAAATTTAACAAACTTTTTGAAATATCTCTGGAACAATAAAAGATACGACATTCGAATAAACTTTATTGTATAGGCTAAATAAAGGCCCTTTTTTGAATCATTTTTTCTAAAATCACAATTTAACATATATACAGTGTGTTTTTGTTTTGTAAATTTTGTGGTCGATTTTCTCAGAAACTTAACGGAGAATTTTGAGTAAATTTCTTGTATCGAATGATCCTTTAATACTTAAGGGTTTAAGCGAGTTTAAAAAATCGCACATCTTAGCACCGGAGTAAATTGACCTTGAAAAAAAAGTGTACTACCCTAAATATATCTGTTCCTATGAAAGTTGGAAAACTGAAAGTTGGGAAACGTATGTAAGTCTAAGGAACCTCAATTATTCCAGTACGAGCAATTGAATAGACTTGACCGATTTTGACCAATAAAATTTTTTTTTCACTTTTTAGTAACACCCGGTATATTTTTTACATTTTGGTAGCGCCCTTCTAATTATATTTCCAATCAGATCAAATCAGTTTATACGCAGATTAAACAACTGATAAAACTATAGTACTCAGACTGCTATTTTAGAAAATAGTCAAAAAAAAAGGGTCAAGAGCGATCGTAGGCCATGTCAAATGGGACAGCGGAGCTATCCAACTATTGGGCAAATTGAATTTATGAGTTATAAGCTGACAGTTAAAATTAAAAGGTTCAACTTTTGTTTTATGCCAGATATAACTAAACGTAAGACTTCCAGTATATGAAAGATGGAGTGGCGATCACGTTCACGAATTTTTTAATTTGTCTGAAAAGCTATTCATGCTGGAATAGCTTTTCTTACACATGTACCTTTTTTGTATTTTGCTGTCATTCTTAGACACATTCTATATTATTTTGGAATTCGATCCTCAAAAGCAAGTTTTTTAAAAAGGTTATTAGTATGCTTAGGAATTCGGTGCCAATAAACAATGGAAAATATGCATGCTCATATCATTAAAAAAAAATCGTGGCCGTGATCGCCACCCTATCTTTCATATACTGGAAGTCATTCGTTGTATTATATTTTGCATAAAACAACAGTTAAACCTTTTAGTCACTTTATAACTCATCTATTAAATTCAATTCGCACAATAGTTGTTTAGAGTAAATTAAATAAAACTAGCGTAACCTATAAATCGTATCCTACCCATTAATCCCCCGGTTCCCGTACTTGCCTACGGCGCGGACAGCTGTCCACCTAGCCCGCTGCCTGTGGCCGCTCTTGACGCACTTTTGGAAATCCGGCATGCTATCGGTCTGGCATGCTTCGCACGCCAGACTGTTTTGACCTTTTGAATTTGTCTACGCACGAATTCACTAACAGATGAATTCCCAATACATATATTTGCCTACGACGCGGACAGCCTCGCTGCCCGCTTTGTCGCGACTTGGGCCGCTCTTGAATCACTTTTGGAAAGCTTTTAACAGGCGTGAAGCGCACCAGACTACCTTTAACTTTAGAAGTTCTCTACACGCACATTCGCCAATGAATGAATCCCTTGATTTCCATATTTGCTACGATGCAGGCAGATCCGCTGTCCTCTTTGTCCCATAGTCTTTTTGTTCCCTAAGTTTCATTTTTTCAACTTTCCTAGGAACCGAGATATTTAACGTAGCGTAATTTTTTGCAAGGTCAAATTACTCCTACATTTAATCGTGCGTTTTTGTTAACTCGTTTAATCTGGTGTTAATTCGTGTTAACTCGTAAATCAAATTTTCGATATAAGAAATACAACAGTTTTCGAGAAAATTTAGCGCAAAATTTGCAAAACAACAAACACCCTGTTAATACATAAGTTAAATTGTGATTTTAGAAACAACTGTTTCAAATAAAATCAAAGGAGCTTTAGCTGGCTTACCCAAAAAAAATTCTAATAATCTGAGATATATCGAAAAAATTGTTCAACTTTCAACATGGCAACGTCGCGTTGTATAGTAGTACAAGACTTTGGGACTAATTTAATTCGACGCAAAATATAAGGTACTACATGCGAGCAAAATTTCAGCCCCCTAGTTCTAAGACTGAATCTCTGAATAAAATTATGGTTTGAATATTATAATTTGGACCCGCCACTGATATCTAGATGTATTGCAGGAACGTCTTATAAATGTCCTAAAACGAAAATTTCATTTCCTAAAAAAATTCTTCTATCTAGTTGTTCAGTTATTTAATATACGTATCGATATGTTGACGGCCGATTACCATGGCAGCCAATATACAGTTTTTAAGATAATAGGGGCTATAGCTTTCGGGCCATTAGAGTTAGACCCCTCATGTGTGGCATCATTTTAAAAAGAATCAGATGGACTATCCAAATATGTAAAGATATACAGGGTCTTTAAAAAAAGATTTTTCATTTTCTTTATGCCTCAAAATCTGTTAGGTATATTCAGTTGTTAATGTTGGCAAAATTGAGGTCCCTTAGTATTACATATGTTCCCCAACTTTCATAGTAACTGATATATTTTCTGTAGTACAATTTTTTTCAAGGCATATTACTCCCAAGATTACGTTTGCAATTTTTTTAAACTCGCTTAAGCGCTTAAATATTAAAGGAACTTTCGACACAAGAAGATTGTACATTTATAAATAATGAAATGCTTTTTCCCAAATTAAATAAAAACAGAATAAACTAACCTAATGGCTCAGTCTAACCCAACCGTACGCTACTGATTCATTTGCGTCTACCCATGAATTTGTTTGAAATGATTTTTTTTATTTTCAAAAACAGTTTCGACCAAAAATTAGAAATGAAACCATTAAAAATAAAAAACAACACAAAACCATCACTAAGATTTGATCCCGGACCCATTAGCAATGATCATACTCTTTTATTAACTAGAGATTAATTAACCAGGCGAAGAATTGACTACGGTATCAATTGTTGGAACAGAATTGTCGCCAGAGAATTGTTGGCGAAGAATGTTCCGAATATCCTGCTACCTAAAAAGGTCGAAGGTAATGTTTAAATCAAAATTTGTGCATATCAAATGTGTGCTTGCAATTTTAAATTTAGACATTTTCACTTTCTTGTGATGTATCATTATCGATATGGCTTTTTAATTAAAAACAATTTTTATGTTTCTTGACAATTAAACGTTCCAAATTTATCAAAATTTGTAATAAATTCAGACAGAACACACAATTGAGAGTTCAAGACGTGAGGGCGTGTAGAGGTCCAACCTGTGGTAGCGACCATTACTTACTAAAAATGAAGGTAACATTCCCTGGAAGAAGCACCGATAATGTAGGCAACATCGGAGAGATCGAAAAT
>WYDF02268590.1:7956-18324 GCA_009867245.2 Adranes taylori
TCTGTTTAACGAAGAAGTTAAACTGACGAATGAAAAATTTAAAAGGCCTTAAGGTATTTTAAATAAAATTGCCACAGATGTAGTTTCGCTTAAAGTAATTCATATTTTTAAGAAAAAGGCAAGATTTAATTAATAATTTAAAATGAAGAACTTAAAATGACGAATTAAGAATTTAAAAGGGTTTAATTTATTTTTGATTAAATTGCCACAGAAGTAGCTTCATAATGTTTAATTGGATAAGGTGAAATTTAATTAATGATTTAAAAGGTTTTTATTTAATGAAGAGCTTAAAATGCAGAATGAAGAATTTAAAAGGTTTTAATTTATTTTTATAAAATTGCCACGGATGTAAAGTTTAGTTTAAGGTAATTAATATTTTTACGAATAAGACAAGATTCAATTAATAATTTAAAAGGTTTTTGTTTAATGAAGAAGGTATTGAGTTGATTGAAAATATTTGAGCGAAACTTTTATTTTTCGTCCTTTTTTTCCATCCTAAATGCTTCTTTAAAAAATTGAAGAAGATGGTTTTAATTTTAAACTAGACTCAGAGATGCCTCTTTGTCTGGTCGTATGGCTGACTATTATTTGTTGGCAAGGATGCTTTTTTAATAAACTTGCATATTTTTTAATCAAATTTCGCTGTCTTACTGAAATGCAACAATCTTAGATTTGCCTGAAGTTTCAGTATTTGCAAGAAGAAGAATATTTTCAATTTTTGTTCTATCATTTGCGCACGATGCCATTGTTTCCTCCATTGATAATGGAGCAACTGTTATGATCAAGTTCGCAAAAGAATCGTTTAAGAATCGTTTTACAAAAATAATCGTTTGGTTCGAGGAACTGCCGATGAGGATTTCGAGGAGACCAACACTTTTGACGATCAATTGACTACATCAGTGATCATTTAAGCTTTAACAAAATTAAGCCAAAGAGTGAAGTCTTCAAGGAAAATATCAGATTGTAATATTTTCAAAAATTATTTCGTGCAATTAGAGTTATTTGAATCTAAATTTCCGACAAATTCCAAGGAGAACATCAACTTTAGTTAGATTTCGGGGCATCAGGTAAAAGCTTTCTTATAAGAATATAGACTTCATCGAACCCACCAATCGTGTTTCTGCGGGGTAATAATTTATTTTTATTGATCTTAATTTACCTAAACGAGAATATATAAAAGATGTTAACATTTAAAATCCTATCATATATGAAGGCGTTATAGAAAATCGTACGCATAATTCGTAATTATGCTTCCATAGAGAAAATTAATTAAAATTGCTAGAGATAATAGGGCTTGTTGCTTTAAATCAAGTGGCCTATCATCTTACACCTGTACTGATCGAGCATTTTAACATATGTATATGCGCATCGTCCGCGCAAGTAATTTATAGGCTTGTTTAGATATTTTTATAGTCATATAGAATTTTCAAATAAATTTCAAATATACGCCTTTCCATTTGATGAAGCAATAAATTGCGGCAGTTATATTATTATATGTTTTATATTTCGTATGCTTAATATATTACAATAAGATTGTCCACCTAATATAGCTATAAAACTGAAAATACGACTATGAGATCAATTAATAAACACAATATAAAGCTTGATTTACGCATGCCTACAAGATAAGCTTATAAATCATCTTTTATAGTACAATTGTATAATTAAGTTCAACATTTTTCAATTTCTTTGAAAACTTATTTGAGTTTGTGGAATGAAAGAAGGTTAAATGAATGATGATTGAATTAAATGGGGAGGGAATGCCAGAGTATTGACAAAAGATGTAAGTATGAAAAAGAAAAGAATGATTGCACGATTTAGGTTTGGGAATGAGAAAAAGGAAACATGTGTTGACTGGACGAGAGTGCGAAAATTTTAGGATATGTGGAAGGGATGAGGAAATGTAGAGCATTGGGTAAATGCATGTACGAGAATGAATTGGAGCGAAAAAGAAAGTTGCTTGGCGGATAATGTAAGAGTGTGATTGAGAGGAGGGGCAAAAAGGGAAGGGAATTATGGGAGAACGTAGACGGAAGGGAATTACGGGAAAGAAATAAAGTAAAGGGTAAATTCCCTATTCCTTTTTTGGGGACGAAACGTAGGAGCTAAAAAGTGTTTTGGGATTATGTTGCTTTGTTTTTGTTAATATTTTTTAATTTTGATATTGTATTCTATACTAGAGATTTACTGTATAATTTTTGTTTTCGTAAAATTTGTTACGATCCATGAAGAAATAAGTAATTGTATACTTACACCTTATTATTCTACCTTATACCTTTATACCTTATTTCACGAAGAATTAATTTTAATATAAGTACAGTAGAGTCTCGATTATCCGAGGTAATGTCGACCGAGTGTACCTCGGATAATCGAAAATTCTGATAACATGGGTTCTGTCAAAAATCGAGAGCGAAACGTATGGTAATCTGGTAAAATGAATGAAAACATGGTCAAAGATGTGAAAAAAGGCATCTACTGTATTATGAAATGAAAAAATGGCGTACAAATAAAAATAAAATAAAAACACAAAATGAAAAACGACATACTACATACAGTACATGTTCCAATTAAAATAGTTATTTCTTGAAGAAGTCCGTACGTGTTTTATGTTTAACGGAACTTGCTCGCTTCTTTGCCGCCATTTCACGCAATCGTCATAGCAGTAGAAGTAGTCTTTGACTGTTGTTCTAGGTACTCGATGGCCTTTTTTATCGCTTTGCATCCTTCACGATGGCTGATTTTCTCATTTTCCATTTCAATTGCCACTTTCACTTTCTTCAGCCTCTACATTCACTGCCTCTACTATCATCTCATCAGTCACTTCCAATTCTTCGTCTGCGTTGATCCACTCGGCTACATCGTTTCCAGTGATTATTTCATCTGCCAATCTTTGAGCTAGTTGTACAAGGCTGAGGGAGTCTTCATCGTTTAATAACTTCCTCCACGACTTCTGAAGAGTAGAAATTTTCACCTCGTTCAATGCCTTGGCTGACATGTAAACAACATCTTTCATTGTGATTTTTTAAGAGTCTGTACGACGTCGTGAAAAAACATCTTTTGTCTTTAAACATCTTTTGTACATCACAGGCAGGCTAGGAATAGACACATTTTTGAAAGCACTGGGCTTGACAGATTTTCCTATTATCAATAACTTTAATTTACAATCCCCGCCAGTATTAGAGCAAGCCATGAGTGTGACCCTATCTTTTGATCGTTTAAAACCAGGAGTAGAAGCCTTTTATTTAGAGGCAAGTGTTTTTGTAAGAAGCATACGGTAGTTCAAGCCCATTTCGTCCGTTAAAAATCTGTTGAGGTGAGAAATCTTCATCTTTAATTAGAGCTTGAAATTCGTTCTTGAACTGTAGTACAATGGCATGATTGGATGATAACGTCTCATTACAAATATTTAGCTCCCTGATTCCAAACTTTCGTGGAAGTCAATAGTTTTCGTGGAAGTCAATAGCCTTTTCCTGTAGCATAGGCTCACTCACTGGACGTCCTTTGCTCCGAAGTTGTATGAATCACATAAACAAGGCACTTGAAGTTTTTTCAAACTCTCCGATTTTCATAGTTTTTCGTTTATCACACTCGTTGTCTTTTTGCGCACACCATTTTTAGATTTCAGTTTTCTTCTCTAGTCTCCTACGGTCACTTCTCTCACTAATTTAGTCTCCAAAGACACAACTGTCCTTTTGCGTTTAGCACCCATCACGTAACCAATACAAATCAAGACAAACTGTAAACAAATTGTTCACTAGCACAATGAAAACGCAGCTAAGGTCAGTGACAGTAGGCAAACGGCCTGTGCGGGTCCTCCCCTACCACTTCAATCCTTTGTACGTGCGCCGTTTCTATTTTTACACTACTGTAACTAATATAACTACAGTACAGTATTGTACTACGCAGTACAGTATTATGATCGATTTGCCGGCATATCATGCGGATTTGCTTTGCGCGACACTTCATCCGAACCAATTTTTGGGACTAAATACTTCAGTCGGGGCTGGCATATTCGTGGCTCTACTGTATCTTTTTTCAGCTCTTCAAGAGTTTTCATTAAATTTATTAAATTTTGAATGATAACACTCACAACAATTTGTAGTACATTGAAGAGTTGATTAGGGAGTTAAAGGGTTGATTAACATTGGAGAGTTACTAAATAATATAAAAGAGTAGAGTAGAGCATGCAATATGGAAGTACTTATAGCTGTGGACTTCTTCAACTCCCAAGTCTATTATATGGTGTTTGCAGGAAACATATTGCATAGACAGAGTACTAGAAGAACTTATATGCACCTTGGGTCTAGTTTTTTCTAACACGGGATGCAATTCTACTCTTCAAATAAGAGAATTGGAGTCCTGGACTTAATCTTGACAAATCCCAAACAGAATGGAAAACAACCATAATTAGATTTACTTTTAGACAAATAATGATAATCCCTCAGAAGCAAATATTAGGAAAATACAAGAATGAGCTATAAAAGAGATTGACAGAGGGAACATTCGGAAGCAAGTATCGGCAATTAGTATACAGTCAAATATAAACGGAATAGACCTACAGGTCAGGCAACAAAGCAAAGAGGTCAGCAGAGCCTGCTATCATAATGTTCCCAAGCGTGGAAAAGGTATCCGAGGAATACTAGGCATACTAGTGTACTAATGAAATATCTGAATTAAGAAAACAGAGCCTTGCAGCACAACACAAATATCAGAAGGAAATCAAAGGACATGGCAGTAATAACTGTTCTAAAGTACGGCACGTTTCAACAGCCGCTAGGGAAAACATGAAATCGGCAATCAAGCGACGTGAAAATAATTGTTGGAACAGATACTACTGGAAGTAACTACACAAGATAGTAGCAAAAATCTAAACAGGAAACAACCTAATCTACACAACATGGAGGAGATCATAAGCGCCAGAGAGAAGATCAACGTAGAGCCTACAGAAGTAACACTATTCAAAGTCAAAGAGATAAAGGATACCGTGACAGGAATAAGGAAAGCACATGGCCCAGACAAGATGCCAAATGAGGTTCTGAAAATCCTCGGAGAAAACTCAGAGAGGTTGCGGCAAATATTTTATAACACATTGGCCGAAGGAGAGTTTCACACTCAACGGAAAACTACAGAGTTGGTCCTTATCAATATTTCATTATGATGTCCATTTTTCAGAAGTTTTTCAGGTACACCAGAAATTTTATTGAAATCGTTATTTAGGTGGTTTTATTTTTGGTGCCCAGTTTGGGCTAGGGATTGAAAGGCAAGTACGATCCAAAACTGGTTTATACCTTTGATGCGCAATTCGGGTTCACAGTATAGTAAACTCCGATTATACGCGCCTTTCGGGAAAAAAATATGATCGCATACATTGAAGAAAACGAGCTTACTTAATGTCGATGATAGTTTACCTGATGCGATAAAACAGCATGTAACAATTCCTAAAGAAAAAATTTCTCACTATTTTACTGACATACAAGAATTCGAAAAATACCATTCCATCGATTTATTAATAATCCGTTGGTAGATCTGCCTTCGAAAGTCAATATAATTCAAGAACAGTTTATTGGTTTGATAAATGATGGGCGTGCAAAAGACGTTTTTCGTGAATTGTGTTGTAGTGCTTTTTGGACTGAAATGGCACAATCCTAACCCAATGTTGCGAAGATCGCTGTAAGAGTGTTGATTACATTCCCAACCACCTATGATTGAGAGACGGTTTTCCACACTACTTACTCTCAAAACAAAATATCGAAATAGATTAAACGCCATACATGACATGAGAGTTACAATGGTCAAGACAATGCCAAATATAGAAGAACTGGTTCGGAAAAAACAGCAGCAACCATCCCATAACAATTTAAACTTTTTATCAAAAAATATTTCATTAGTAGCATCCTCAGTACTGTGCTTTGGGGAAGTGGCATCCATTTGCACATTTGGAGCCCCCAAATTACTTGAAATAATATTATTACGCAAGCCATTGAATTTTTTTTAAAGGGACCGCCACGTTAGAAATTTAAAAAAAAGGTTGAAAACCACTGCTATAAAGCAATGTAATTTTGATATGAAATTAGCAAAATTCCAATACCTTTATGGCGCTATATATTTTCACCTTTAAAATGTAGTCTATAATAATTGTAAGACTACATTATCGGCACATATCGGCAAGAATTTCATTTGATTTTATTATGCGATAATTCGTAGCTTTAATGATGCTTAAATTTCGAACCACATATGCGTGAAAGTGTGAGAATCAATTACAGTGAAAATGTAGGAACATACAAAAGTAATATTATACGTTAAGTATAAAATATATGCAATTTAAATTAACAACATTTCATTCGCTGTATTTTCTCCTCGAAAATAGTGTCACTAGTGGGTTTTCACTAGTGTCAATGTGGTACAGTATGGGAACCGTACAAATTGATTAACTAAAAAGGTCAATATAAAACCAATAGATTGTACTGAACAGAGGGGAGGGTTTGGTTTGGAAATAAGACTTGGTTTAGTCCAACAAATTTGAATTCATTACGAGATGCACAACAGAGCAGATCATCAATCTAATTTGCTGTAGATAAAATTTTTCGATATCTTGGAACAGATATATGGTGTTTCGATAACTATGGTGGCCCTCCTTATCATTATTTCAATAAACAAGGTCAAAAAGTAGCCCTTAGAAAACAACAATTGTTCCTTTTGTTAGAAGAAAAAATTTGCACTGCTTCGACTTTCTGAAAGTTCAAGGGACAAGACTCTATTTACAAAGTGAGCAAAATATTCTGCGTTAAATTACATTAAATAAATTACACGTCTACCAGTATTTCAACGAGGAGTTGTAATATAAAATGAAAACCTAATAGAAAACCTAAAGAAGAGAATATGATAATGGCGAATGGTAGCGTGGATGGAGATTGAATCTGATCATTTTCCATTAAATGCAATGTGGAGGATAAGTTATCAGGTAGAAAGTCAAGACTAACAAATGAAGAATATGTGTGGGATAACAAAGAGAATTGTGGACTAGAAATAAGTGAATAGAATGATTGAAATAATAGGAGTGGTTAAGGGAAACTTAAAACGAGAAAAATTACTGCGGGAAGAAACTACAGGGAATAAAATAGAATATACAATGCAAAATAGGAAATAAAAAAGCTACGAAGGTATTTAGAAAAGTCAGAAAGATTATATGATTACTCAAGAAGTGTGAAGGAAGGAAGGAAGCCAATCTTGGCGAAAAGATTGGGAAGTGATTAATAAGCTGAATTCTGACGATGAGGTTTGGAGGTATATAAAGAATATATGGAATAATAGGTATGGGAGTGTGGAGGCGGATATACAGATACGAGAATCGGAAAGAAAATGTATGAGAGGTTGTGGGAAGAAAGTAGAGGGATGAGAAAGGGATTGTCCGGAAAGCAATGTCAATGACTCGAGAAAAAAATTATTGATTAGATCGGTACAAATCATTAAAATGATTCAAAGAATATGCCTTAGAGTCTTGGTGCAAGCCTTTTTGATGTTGTCGACCGTCCCGAAATGTTGATCTTTCCTGGGATTTTACAAGCGCGAAAACCAAAAGAAGTCTGGTGGGAGCCACGTGAGGACTATAGGGAGGCTGGGGAACTGTTGATAACCCTGTATTGGTCAGGTAGCTAGTCACAACAAAGGCTGCATTGCCGCATTATCATTGTGACGTTTCCGATCCTACGAGATGTGGGATTGGATGCGTTGAACCCTGCGTTTGAGTCTCTTGAGAACTTCCATGTAGAATTTTTCCGTCACGCATGCAGTCTGAGGTACTTACTCGTGGTGGACAAACCCGCTGATGTCTAAAAACAAAATGCGCATGATCTTAATCTTTGGTTTGCTCATTCTGGCTTCTTTGGGGCGAGGGGACGCTGAGGTGTTGCACTCGGCATTTTGTCTCTTCGTATTGGCCTCGTACTCGAACACCCACGACTCATCTCCTGTGATCAGATTGTCCAAAAAGTGAGAATCTTCTTCACATAGCTCCAAAAACACCTGGCATGTTTCAATTCTACGCGATTTTTGGTCGTCCGTTAATACTTTGGGCACCATCTTCGCGTATCTATCACTTGTTCCTCACAATTTCGTGAACGATAGCTTTAAGAATATGTAATTTATTTGCTAAACTGACTAAACTAACTAACACTCAACGACGTGCCTTGTTCGAAAGTTCTCTCACACGAGCCACGTTTTCGTCAGTGCTGGTCATTCATGGTCATTGAGCGAGGGGTTAATCCGTCACTTACTCACTTAAGAAAGGCCTTGTGCCACCGGTAGACTTGTCTATTCGAAAGGCATTCATTCCCCAAATCAGTATTAACCTTTGGAACAGTTTCCGCTACAGTCTTGCCACGTTTAATGCCAAATTTGATCGCTATCCGTTGATCATTGATATTACCTTCCGGACAAACCCTATGTAGCTAAATTCGTTTTTGTATATTAATGTTTGTTACATATCATTCTTAATTTTTTTATGTAATTTATAAAGTACTAGCGGACCCGACAAACGTTGTTTTGTCCCCACCTAATCCTTATCTTTGCCTAGGACGCCGCCAGACCCGCTACCCGTAATTAGACATGGCTTAATTGGGTCAATTACACCAGCGCGACTTGGTCAATTATATAATTTAACGACATGGTAAATTAGGCCAGCGACACGCTTTATTGCCGCGGCAAAACCGTAGCCAGAGACTTGCCTAATTGCTGCGGCTTTGCCGTGGTTAGGGATGTGGCCTAGTAGCCGCAGCTTTGTCGCAACCAGCGACACGCCTTAATTCCGTCGTATACACCAACTTTCATTATATATATACATATGAGTAGTTGCTTGTCTTCAGCGTTATATCTCGCGTGGTAGACAGGTAGACATTTCAGTGTACCAACGTTTCGTCAAAGTCACATCTGGCATTGTCGAGGCTTAGAGAAAGTCTTTCTAGAATTATGCCAATAAAGGTTATTCCTTTTTTTCGCTTTGTAGCGTCCACCTTCAAAGAATCTCAACTTCAGCACCTTTAAAAAGACGACCTCATACACGAGATTATTCTTAGTGGAATCTAATAACACAATATCAGGTTTGTTTGCACCTATTTGATGGGTTGTAGGAAAACCGTAGTTCCAAAAGATTTTCAACTACTGTCTCAATATCTTTAACGACGTATGGTGCAACAGGTCTTTGTCTATACCGTAAGAATGTCGCAGATGAAGATATAGCACCTTTAAGGTCGCATTATGATTCAGGTCGCTGGATGTATTTAGTTCTAGTATACACCGGGCATGCGGAAAGAATATTAAGTAGCGTCTCTGGTTGAGACTTGCATGTTCGACAGTTCGCATCTGTCACCTCTACGGCCCTTATTTTCTTACGGTAAAAAAGCGTGTTTATGACACTATCTGAGGCCCCTTTCTTGCTGCCTTATACAGAAATGACCCAACAGCCACTAATTCGTGCTCGTGCACAAATTTCATAAGAGGGTCATCTAGGTTGTTGATAATCCTGTTAGCCATTCCTATTACCATACGGCCATGCATTGACTCAATACTCAGAAGACCTCGCCCACCTTCATTTCGAGGAAGGTAAAGACGAGGCACGGAAGACCTAGGATAAATGTTACTATTAATATGCATCTCTTTCCTTGTAGATCGGTTAAGGATTTTCAGCTCACCTTGCGGCCATTTTATAATACCAAAACTTTATAATAGTATCGGAACAGAAAGCATATTTGTGGCGTCAACTTTGTTGGCTCCGCATAATTCGGAGCGGCAAATTTTATTAATGGTTTCTGTACTTGCTGCTGAGAGTTTCTTTGATGTTGACTGTATCATGTCTACAACTTTCATTCATACCAAAATACAGGTATCTCTCATTAACCTTAAAGTGTGAGAAGGTTGATCCGTCGGCAAGCTGAATATCTATTATATCTAAATCCTGGCTTCCTTTTCTAAGATGGACCATTGCGCATTTATCTGATCCAAATGCCATACCAATATCCTTATTGTATTGTATTACGCTGTGTATCCGAATACCAGAGTTTCCACATGGGTCAAGCTATGGATAGAGAGAATTGTGAAATACAAAACAACAAAGGGCTTAGAGAGCCGCCTTAGAACTTGGTTCTTTGGTAACGGACTAGGTTTATTACATCGCTTTTCTTGTCAGCTTTAATGACATAGCAAGTTGACCATGGCGACATGAGTGTTTACGTGCAATTCACTAATCTCCCGCGGAATTTTAGGCTCTCCAATAATTTGATATCCAAACTATGTGGGTTGGTGTCAAATGCCTTCTTGTAATCGATCCAGGCCATGGACAGGTTGCGCTTATATTGTATTGCGTCTTGAATGACG
>WYDF02268601.1:0-18324 GCA_009867245.2 Adranes taylori
CCACCGGGTTGGGGATCTACCTCGTTTCCTCTTCCCTTCCGGCCTTCCCTGGACAACAAGTCTTTCCATGTTGTCATAACGAGAGATGTGACCGAAGAATTTCAAGATTCGCCCGTAAGTCATTGATGATAGCCTTTGGGCGGGCTTAATATCTCTGAGAACGGAGGTATAACACATGGAATATAATTAAATATAACACATGGAGGTTAATAAGTTGTATATAATGTTTTATTAGTTGTCATTGTTATTTTTGTCCAAAAATTTCTCATATGTCATATGTATGTGCAAAAATTTCCTCTTTCTGGCCTGATTAGATTGCAGATTGATTAGAACAGCGCTTTTTCCCATTCATAGCAACGAAACTGATGTCGATAGTTCAGATGCGGATCCTCATTTCAATACCTTTTGTGACAATAGATCAAGTAGTATAAGTTGTTGTAAATTCCTTTTTGGGTTCCTTGATAAGTTACAAGGAACCCAAAATTTTTCCCAACCTATCTTCATGAATTTTGTGACATAAGTGTTTTATGTCATTTATAAACAAATCAGTTATAAATAATATTTTTTACATTGCTCTACACCGTTAGGTGTGCTTTCCATCACAGCATTGTTTCACTGTATATATTAATACTGAATTAATATACTGAATTAATAATACTAAATTCATATTGTTTGCTGAAATCAATTTAATCTATAACTGAATATAGAGCATTAAATTTTGCACTAATAGTTTAAATAAACCAAAAAGAATTTAATGAATAATAGCTATTTCTAGTGCTTGACTTATGATTAAAGTATTGTTTATGTAGATAGTGAGCTGCATAATATGTCGTTCTACTTACATTTTAACTATATTCATATTAGAATAACAGCAGTTTTCAGATTCATATTTTTAAACAGGTATTGAAATTTGGTTTGTTCGTCTTTTTTATCAATTATCATATTTTTCTACCTACAATTTCGTACAGTACACTAACTCGCATTCTGAACACAACAATTTCTTTTCTTTTTCTTGAATTCTATAAATATAACATCGCTTCATGTAAACATGTTGTTGTAAGGGTGTGTAGAATTCAAACAACTCTTTGAACAGGTATGAACCACAAGTGTGAACTCTGAACCCCTTTATACTATCTCCCTTTTCCCTTATGCAGTATCATAGCTTTGTCCACATTTTTAGTAACTCTAAAATGGTTTCTTATATCAATAAGAAGGAGTTTTACTTCTTTTGGAAATTACTTCTGGATTGAATGTGTTTTCAAGTTGCTTTCAATCCTGATAAATTGCAATCACAGTAATATTAGGTGTGACCAGCTTCCTGATATTTGTCATCTATAGTTTGGGAACATGTCCTTGCGCACTAGATATTGATACAGGCATATTTAAACAAAAAATGCTCTCCACAGGAGTCAGATCAAATAGTTTGTAGAATTTATGTAGATCTTCATCGTATTCCTACTATACTGTAAATAAGGAGCGGAAGTACTTCCTTTCAATATGTACCCCAAGGTTAGTTGTAATATATATCCCAAAGTTGTAGATCCACAATTGTCTCCGATAGAATGTCTTTGTGAGGAAAAGGTATAATTTGCTGGAAGCATACATTTTCTGTTGTCTAAGGCAAGCGAATTTTCGATCGATTGTCATTGATTGAAATAGAGTTATCTGCATCGCACTACGGTAGTAGCATTCCTTATTGGAGAACACAGGAGACTTATATTCGATAGTAGAGCAAAACCGTTTTTGGTCTAAAAGTAAAAGTGATGGGTTACAACATATGTATGTTGTAAACTTTAAAATATTGCGAGGATTCTAGAAAGCTAAAAACATGTTTCCTAACAATAACTTTCAACATTTTATGTGGCCTACTATTATACCGATTGAGCGCTCCTGATTTATCCCTTAGTTCCGGATCACTCTAATTTTATTTTCACTAATCACGTACAATGCCCTTAACACCCTTTTTTTACACACACTTTTTTGGGTTCGTTGATAAGTTACAAGGAATCCAAAAATTTTCCCAACCAATTTTTATCAATTTTGTGAAATAAGTTTTTTGTCATTTTTAAGCAAGTCACTTTGCTCTATTTACACCACAACATCTATTGTTTCACTGAATATATTAATCTGATTTAATATATTTTGCAATTTTAAACATTGTTTGCTGAAATTAATCATTGTTTGCTGAATCTATAATTTGTTTGTATATAGAACATTAAATTTTGCACGAATAGTTTAAATAAACCAAATAAAATTTGATACATAACAGCTATTTGTGGTGTTATGATTTAAGTATTGTTTGTTTCGATAGTGAGATGCATATGTTGTTCTACTTACATTTTAGCATTATTCACATTAGAATAGCAACAATTATCAGATGTATATTTTTCAACAGGTATTATTATTTATTTTGTTCGACTTTTTCTACCAATTTTTATATTTTTTTGTCTATAATTTCCTACAGTACTGTAACTCGCATTCTGAACACAAAAATTGCTGGCATTCTTCTTGAATTTTTTTAATTTAATACATCAAGATCAATTTTGTTGTCATAATTTTTCTCCAAAAATTTGTCGTGTCATATGTATGTCCAAAATTTTCTCTTTCTGACTTGATTGGTTTCAAATACAGCAGTAGATTGGCAAGTGTATAATATCTGTGTGGTGCTCTATTTTTCATAATTGCAATGTTGCCACGTATAAAATTTAACATCTTTTTAACATATCTTTAATGCTATGATTAAAAAATTGTTTATGTAGATAGTGAGCTGTCGCTGTACTTACGTTTTAACAATATTCATATTAGAATAACAACAAGTGTTAGATATATGTTTTAAAACAGGTATTGAAATTTGCTTTGTTTGTCGTTTTCTATCAATTTTTATATTTCTCTGCCTACAATTTCGTACAGTACTGTAACTCGCATTCCGAACACAAATTTCTTTGAATTCTTTAAATATAACACATGGAGGTTAATAAGTTGTATATAATATTTTATTAGTTGTCATTGTCACTTTTGTCCAAAAGTTTGTCATATGTATGTCCAAAAATTTCCTCTTTCTGGCCTGATCAGATTGCAGCCGATTAGCAAATCGACGTGTTGGCACGTTGGCACGTATAAAATTTAAAATCTTTTTAACATATCTTTAGTGTTATAAATACATTATTGCTCATATAGATCGTGTGACATGCATATGTTGTTCTACTTACGTTTTAACAATATTCGTATTAGAATAACAATTTTCAGCACGATAAATTTTTTAAAAAGGTATTGAAATTTGTTTTGTTTGTCTTTTTCTATCAATTTAAAAAAAAATTGTCTACAATTTCCTACAGTACTGTAACTCGCATTCTGAACACAAAAATTTCTTTGAATTCTTCTTCAATTTTTAAAATATATAGATGAGAATAATAATAAGTTGTAGCTAATGTTTCATTTAGTTGTCGTAATTTTTGTCCAAAAATTTGTCTTGTCATATGTATGTCCAAAAATTTCCTCTTTCTTACGTGATTGGTTTGACATACAGCAACCGATTGGTAAGTCTATAATATTTGTCTAGTGCTATATTTTTAATAAATGCAATGTCGCCATGTATAAAATTTAAAATCTATTTAACATATCTTAGTATTATGATTAAAGTATTGTTTAAGTAGCTAGTGAGATGCATATGTCGCTCTACTTATGTTTTTACAATATTCATATTTGAGTAATAACAAGTTTCAGATGTTTGGTTTTAAACAGGTATTGAAATTTGTTTGTCTTTAACTATCAAATTTTATATTTTTCTGTCTACAATGTCCTACAGTACTGTAACTCGCATTCTGAACACTAAATTGCTATGAATTCTTCGTGAATTTGTTAAATGTAATACATGAAATATATTTTAAATATAATACATTCATAAGTTGTATATAATGTTTTATTTAGTTGCCATAATTTTTGTCAAAAAATTTGTCATGTCATATGTATGTCCAAAAATTTCCTCTTTCTGACCTGATTGGTTTGAAACACAGCAGCTGATTGGCAAGTATATAATATCTGTCTAGGACTCTATGTTTAATAAATGCAATGTTGCCACATTTAAAATTTAAAATCTTTTTAACATATATTTAGTGTTGTAAATAAAGTATTGTTTGTGTTGGTAGGGTGAGATGCATATGTTGTTCTACTTACGTTTTAACAATATTGTTATTAGAATAACAACAATTTTCAGATGTATGTTTTTAAAAAGGTATTGAATTTTGCTTTGTTTGTCTTTTTGTATCAATACTTATATTTTTCTGCCTACAATTTCCTACAGTACTGTAAGTCACAGTCTGAACACAAAAAATTGTTTTATTTCTTCTTGAATTTTTTTTAATATAATACATGAAGGTTAATAAGTTGTATACAATGTTTTATTTAGTTGTCATAATTTTTGTCCAAAAATTTGTTATGTCATATGTATGTCCAAAAATTTCCTCAATCTGACCTGATTGGTTTGAAATACAGCAGCCGATTGGTAAGTATATAATATCTGTCTAGTGCTCTATTTTTAATAAATGCAATGTTGCAATGTATAAAATTTTAAATCTTTTTAACATATCTTTACTTCTATGATTAAAGTATTGTTTTTGTAGATAGTGAGATGCATATGTCGTTCTACTTACGTTTTAACAATACTCATATTAGAATCAAAACAAGTTTCAGATATATGTTTTTAAACAGGTATTGAAATTTGCTTTGTTCGCCTATTTTAATCAATTTTTATATTTTTCTGTCTACAATTTCGCACAGTAGTCTAGCTTGCATTCTGAACACAAACATTTCTTTGAATTTCCCTTGAATGCTTTAAATATAATACATGTAGATTAATTAATGAGTTGTATATCATGTTTTCTTTAAATGCGATAGCCGATTGGTAACTGTATAATATCGGTCTAGTGTTCTATTTTTAATAAAATGCAATGTTGCCACGTATAAATTTTTGAATTTTTTTAACAAAACTTAAACACGATTAAAGGTTCCATCTTGAAATAATTGTTTTTTTGTGTACAGTTGCGTACAGTTACTGTGTCAAACGAATAAAAATATATATTATTAAATACACTTACCAAAGAAAATCAAAAATGCAACAAGACATGAAAGTAGAAACATCATTTTATTTATCTTCTAATGGGATGTTTCTTTGTTAAACCAATATTCTTCAATTCAATATACGTCTCGTCACTCCAAGTTGGCGATATTTAATTTAACAATAATTATGAGAAGACGCCTTTTATTAATTTATTTTATATACAGCCTCCAATATATCTATTAATTTCTTGTATACATTCTTTTATTGCAATTTATACATTGTTTTATTTATTATTTTTACATCAACATCTGTAGCTGGCTAATACATCTCAAATTTTTAATTCTTCTCTTGTACCTCATCCTATTCTTGAGTATCTGAAAAAAAAATTTATTTGTATCAAAAAGATAATAGTTTGTTGTTAATACAACTGTTAACTTAGTGTTTCTCAAACGGTGTTTCGCGGAACACTTGTGTTCCGTGAGGTAAGGGAAACCGTTTAGCTCATAATATGAAATTATAAGTTTTCGTTGCAAGAAGAGAAAGAATTCATTATATTTTCGTCAAATCGTAGTATCAAAAATTTTGGAAAATAACAATTGACGAATTTTGGATGTCTATTCAAATTGTCTTTTTAAACCTATAATTGAAAATACATTTTCAGAAATATAAATTTATTATATACAATCTACTTAAATCAATTTGAAATTAATCTTCTATAATTGTTCTTAATCAAAATTTATCCTTAAGATGCTTCCTACGTTGATTAAAAAAAATGTAGTACAAGTACAATTTTAAAATTGACCAAGTTTGGTACGTTCATTAAGGAAATTTGATCTTACAAAGCAGTAAGGAATAATGAGTGGCAAATAGCAACACCCACTTGGGAGGAGAGATCGGGAAGAAAGTAACTCG
Source organism: Adranes taylori (assembly GCA_009867245.2). NCBI lineage: Eukaryota > Metazoa > Arthropoda > Insecta > Coleoptera > Staphylinidae > Adranes > Adranes taylori. The sequence goes on from WYDF02268601.1 coordinate 5,969, forward strand.
TCTTTTTCTTTCAATTTTCATATTTTTCTGTCTACAATTTTGTAGAGTAATCTAACTCGCATTCTGAACACAAACATTGATTTGACTTTTTCTTGAATTCTTTAAATATTATACTTGAAGAGTATCTGAAAAAATTAATTTGTGTCAAACAGGAACAATTTACTATTTACTCGGTGGTTCTCAATCGGTGTACCGCGGAACACTTGTACTTCTTAAGGTTACAGAACGCGTTCCGCCAAAAACTTTTAACTGAAATTTGAAGTTTTAAGTTTTTATTATAATTTGAAGTTTTAAGTTATTATAAGACTAGGAAGAATTCATGACATGTTCATCAATTAGTACTCTCAAAATGAAATTTTGGGAAACAACAGTTGACTAATTTTGAATTTCTATTCAAAATGTGCTTTGTATATTATATTTGAAAAACATTTTCCGAAATATTAATTTATTATATGTAATATATTTAAATCAATTTAAAATTCATCTTCTATCATTGTTCTTAATCAAATTTATCGTTAAGATGCTTCCTACGTTGATTAAAAAGAAATGTAGAAGTACAATTTTAAAATGGTTAGACTGTTAAACCAGGATTAGTGCGCCCATTAAGGAAATTTTATGTCACAAAGCTAAACATGTTATTTGTAGAACGTCGGTTTTTTTTTGAGATACGAGTGTTTACTGCTTCATTTTATGTCGGGGTTCGGTAAAAAGCGCATATTTTCCAATTAATTCAAGATCTAATTATGATCACTAATTGTATATTAGGTATTTTAGTCGTTGCTAGAAAAGAGAAACTTAAGGTATGCTTCAAATCGATGTAAGTAATAATGGGTGGCAAATATGTGATCAACACCCACTTGGGAGGAGCGATCGGGAAGAAGGTAACTCATCTTTTTCTTTCAATTTTTATATTTTTCTATCTACAATTTCGTACAATAATATAAAAACTCGCATTCTGAACACAAAAATTTATTTTACTTTTTCCTTAATTCTTTACATATTATGCTTGAAGAGTATCTGAAACCAATTAATTTATTTCAAACAGGAAGAATTTACTATTTACTCAGTGGTTCTCAACCGGTTTTCCGCGGAATACTTTGTTTCCCGAGAGGTTAGGGAAAGCGTTCAAAAAAAAATTGAGAATTTTTCGCCACAATGTAAAATTGTAAGTTCTTTTACAAGATGAGAAAGAATTCATTACATTTTTATCAAATAGTACTATCAAAATGAAATTTTTAGGAATAACAGTTGATGAATTTTGAACTGTAAGTGTTCCCTGATTCGAAAAAGGTTAGGAATTACTGTACTAAGTAGAAAATATGTTATGAATAATCTTAAATACTAGAATATATAATTCGTATAGAAGAGTTATCTACAATTTTTTTTTATTTTTGCACCAATAAAATAGAACCCACTTGGGAGGACGGATCGGGAAGAAGGTGACAATAATAGTAACCAATATGACTTATTACTTAATCACGTCCAACACAGTTGTTACTGGTAAATAAAAATGATCGTATATTGAAAAATTATGAATTTATTTATGCACTTTAATCACATCTGTCGAAGTTCCAATCTCAGGAGCGACGTTTCGATTTTAGTCCTGATGATGAGTTCGAAACGTTGATAGATGTAATCAAAGTGTATCAATAAATACATAGCTATCCAATATCCTATCAGTTTTATTTACCAGTGACTATTATATTAGTAGGTGAATACTACAAATATCAGTGAAACTAAAAATTCTCAAAACACATCAAACTACGTATACCAAGAATACGAGGAATTCTATCAAATATAATTATATAATTTTTGATAACATATGCCCATATGGCTGCCGATTAGCACCTTTTCATGATTTTTTGACTATGCAACTATTAGGGTCTTGCTCTTCTATAAGATATCACTTACACTTTTCGTTTAAAATCTAATTTTGCTTATGCATTGACTGTCCCTCGTATCATAACACATAAATTTAGTTTAGTCTGCTGTACAAATGTATTTCCCGCATTCTTATCCATGCGCGACTTTCAGGGCCAATATAACTTGATATTGTTTTGTCTTTGGTGGAAATATGTTGCGTCGTGTTCTTCAAAAATTAATTATTCCATGGACGAAATGGAATGTCTTAGCTTTCTATAGTCAGCAAGAAAAGAAAATTGTGGATTTCGGATTTGGAAATAGTATATATATGATTTCGGATTTAGAAATAGTATAATACGCGGAATTATCATTTTTATTGAGTAATCTTTATTTATTCCTCAATTTTAATATTGACCCCTTCAAAGTATTCCCGATTGGAACTAATGCACTTCTTCAAGCGTTTTTTCAACTCATCGAAGCAAGTTTGTACAGAGACAGTTAGCAGACGAGCAGACTTACACATTGACTCTGTCCAGGCTGGTACCACATAGACGGCTGTGGACTCAACGAGGTGGCCATTCTTGGTGTTAATCTGGAAATGTGAGAACTGACTGCGCTACCTTTCTAGACTACGTATTTCACATGTGCAGTAAACTGTAATGAGTTATCTACCACAACCTTGCTGAAGCACACTTGGTTTCCAGAATCCTAATATCTATGGAAGGCACCTGGCTTTTTTTAGTTAGCCACGTTGCTTTCGTTTTCTTGGGGAGCTAGGTTACGTTTGCGGCAACTGATCCAGGCTTCGCTAAGGCCGATTGCTTTGTTGTATTCCTCTTGGAGAGTTGCGATGCTCTTATGCTTTATCATGACGGCAACATCATGAATAAAGACAAAAGGCTGTATGTTCCGCGAAAACGGAAGTCTGAGCGTACTATCATACATTGCACAATACTAATTGGTAACCTCATTTGTTTTCAATCAAACGTATAAATTAGATTCTGTAGCAGACTGTTGAAATGACACAAAGACAGGGGCTAAGTTGTTTCTTGGGGTGGCCTATATTAATAACCTTTATTGGCATATATTTACAATCCATATACAGTTCTACATTTAAAGTAGTACTTGTATTATTACTTGTTCCTAATTAAGAAATAAAGAAAAACAAACAAAATTCAATTCTTGCCTTTGAGGATGAAGCTGAAAGAAACTTTCTTTACAAACTTCATTTTTTTTCTTTAGCCTTTCTCACCTCCTTACATTATTCTTCATTTTTTTGTCCTTTCTCTTTTTTTCGTTGATTCCCCTTTTAAAAATTCCTTCTACCTGTTTCATCTATAATTTTCCTCATTTTCTCCATTTTCATTGCGTCTGGTCCTAGATATACCCTTCAATTTTCTGCTTTCTTTCTTTCATTTCTATTCCACATCATTCCTTCACATGATTTTATCCAATGTCCCATACTTCCTCCCATACTTCCATCTAAACCTCGCTATCATTCTCTTTTCTTGCTACTCTCTTTTCTGATGCTTGCTACTAAATATCCTGGCAAAACGCCATCTTCTTTCAGCCATTGGTAATTCTTATTATAAAAACTCTCTCTCTAAACCTTCCATTTCTTTCTTACAATTCCACATCTTTCATCCTATTTTCCACTTTTAATTCCACATCTTTCATGCGATTTTCCACATTTCTCATCCTATTTTCCACTTTCCTCTTCCATCTACACTTTCATATGATCCACCATCATTCTTTCATATTATGCATACCTGACCATCCCATCCAATCGTAAACTTTTCTTCTCTATCTCTCTCTATCCCTCTCTCTCCCGCACCCATTTATTTCCTCCAATCCTTATGCTTTCTTGTCTCATCGCTTCTCTATACACATTTTTTACTAATCTATCCTCTTCATCCATCATCACGTTTTTTCATACTTCGCCAATTTCTATACACGACTTACCCAGCATTCGTACTTATTCAACACCTGCATCATTATTTTCATACCTCTTTTTCTCAGGTATTTCCATACCTCGCATTCACTTTTCGAATTATTAATTACTTCCCTTTATTTCTATTATATTTTTCTTATTTTATTCTTTTCCTGTTCCTTCCATACCTCTTTTGCTTCAAAATATTCTTGCCATGAGCTTTCTCCATACCTTATCTTTCTTAATACATCCCTAACATCATTGTTTGCTTTTTCCCACTCCTTATCAAATACACTCTCTATCTTCTTTTTTTCTCCTCCTTGTTTGCTTTTTATTCAAACTTCCCCTTATCGCAACCATCCCTTCCTTCATTCCCTTCAATCTTTCCCATTGCAAACATGGCACTTTCTATTTGAATCTTCCTCTTTCACTTCTTCCCCATACGTATCTTCTATCCTTCATCCCTTCCTCTTGTCCCACTTTCCCATCCCAATTTTCTTCTCTTTCATTCACATTCCCCATCCATATCATACAATCTCCCAACTCTCCTGTTGCCACATTCCAATCCCCCATTATTACTACCATATCATTATTATCCCTCTCTTTTCCAATCACATCACTTATCACTTTTCTCACTCTTTCCCATTCTTTATTCACGTAAACCATTATCTCTATACATTTGAGTTTGACTGATTCGAATATCTTACCCATTAAGCCCTCCCTTCCACATCCCTTTATTTCATTTTATTTTATCCCCTTCACACCCCTATTAAAATACCCCCACTTGCTCTGCCTCTCATGCTTCTTCTTTGTGCCTGTTTCATGCTCCGTTTAAATCCTTCTGGAATCACCCTCCGTATCTGTTCCCACGGATCTCATTATATCCATGTTTCCACCAAACCTATTACATCAAACTGCTCTGGGTAGTTTAAAAAATCCGCGTATTTTCCTTTACCTTATTTCCCAATTTCGCAAAATTCCAAAATAACATTGTAATTAATCTATCCCTGGTTACTCTTTCTTCACCCCTTACGCCGTTCCTTTCCCGCTCATCCTGCCTTTTTACCGCATCTAAACTTTCCCCACTCCTATTTATATTTATTCTACTTATATTATTACACGCATTGTCTTTATTCTTTATCTTTACTATACTTCCATACCCTCCTTCACAGATCCATTCCTTTCTATATATTCAATACTCTTTAACTTCTCTGCCACAACTTTCTGTATCTAGTTTATCTAGTTAACTAATTTTTCGACCATTGCCTCCTATTAGCCTCTTCCTCTTTAATCCTCCTCTCTTCTCCTCTTATCACTTTTACAGGTTTTTCCCTTCTCTCGACCCTAAATCATCAACTGTTCCCCCACCTATGCTTTTCTGTATCCTACTCTCACCCTTTCTATACCTTTTTTCAAATCCATTGCGCCTTTGATGATTTTTTTCGAACATTTCTTTCTTTTACCGTTAGATCATCCTCAATGAATATTCCAGATCCCTTCAATAGTTTCTTTCTTTATCCGATACTACCCCTTCTATTTGATTGATACCACAATTAATTACGAACAAGACAGGTACGGTAATTTTGGCCCATACCATATTTCAATTTATACGTAAAACTGAAGTACAAATTTCAATCCTGGATCAGCCTCTGCAAGTCTGATCCAGGATTGAAATATATATATAAATCATTCTTCAATAACTAATAATCAATTCCTGCAAAATTTATAAAACATTTAAGAACGGAACGGATAAACTCGACCACACAAAAGTTCTGTTTCCATTAATTGAACACTCATAAAGAGTTATGCCTATTCCTATTCATGCTGATAGCAGTATGCAAATAAGCATATTTAGTTTTTTGTTGTTATTATTATATACGGTCGTTTGAGATATTCTTTGTCATAATTTTTGTTAATTAATTTTTATTGTGGTGACCCTCGAATACGTCAACTATATGATATAGTTGTATACATCAGTGCCTTAAATGACAACTTAATTGCAGTTTAATGATTTACGACACGAAACATGATGGTCTCTTTTTAAATTCCTTCAATGAATATTATAGCAACGGACATCTGCATTAAGATTTGTTACTGGACTATTAATATCTATTATTGATTGGTCATTCTATGAGAATTTATTTAACATTCAATAGTTCGAAAGACCCCTGTACCACACTCCTTGGCCACATGTTTGTCGGATTATAAATATTCTACTGTACTTATCTCTTATAAGTAATTACTATAAATTAACCAAAGATAAATTTGTTTCAGATTAAATTAGATTTCTTTGAAAATCAAAATAATCACATTCTGAACATTCACCAAACAAGAGAAACACAATCTGCAAGCAACTAAAATGCCTTTACCAGATACCACTGAATACTTCTTATTGTATATAATACAGGTAGACATTCAAAAAACTGGCAACCTAGGGACCTGACGTGCGGCGGATTTTTGAATATGCCGGATAATTGAAAGTTTATATATGCTATATATATATATATATATATATTTAATAGAAAATTACCACATTCTCAGTCATTCAAAGGAAAAAAAGAATAAACACTAAGTGAAAAGAAAACGAAATTTTATTGCTCACCAACTAAATAAAATACAGTACAGATAGTTCTACAGAATTTTAACTCAATTTTAAAACTAAACTAAACAGATTCTCAGAATTTTAATGAAAAAAGTAAGAATTTTAATTCAACAAAACAAAATACTATACTTCTTCAGAACTTTAATCATTACTTGTACTGTTCCCTCCAAAAGAAGCTAAATAGCAGTTGAACTGCCAGAATCATCTTCGTCATCATTGATAGTGACAACATCCTCAGCAACAGAAATAGTTTCAACCTGTGGACAAACTGTTGATGGTGGTGACAGCACATCTGGTTGACATGAAGTTGATGGCAATGGATTAACAAGTGTGGACACTGCTGCTGCTTTTTTTCTGCTTCCTAGCTATATTCTTGAATATATCGTGGAGTGTCTGTTGCTTTATAAACTTGGGTCGTTGTCTAATAAGTTTATCTTGAAGCAAGAAAACATTCATGATTTCTTGTTCAGGTACAAAACTTTGTTGCTGTAGTTCAGCCAGCAGGTCAGTTGTCAACGTAATGAACTAGATCTCCAAAATTATTTTCATTATCTTCGTCAGAATGAGAAGTAAACATTAAACTTGGCCATCTATTCCTCACTATGTATGTTGTCACAGACGCTCCTGCATTAGCAACACAGTACGCGGCATCCTTAATGTTGCATTCTTTTATGATCTTCTGTGCTGGGATGTCTGATTAACTGAACTCACTAGGCGGCTCATTAACAAGGATCGATACTTACACTTCACTGAACGTATAATGCCATTGTCCTGTGGTTGAATTAATGATGTGCAGTTAGGTGGGAGGTAGACAACATAAACACTAACTTTCATTAGAAGCTCGGCTTTTGTGTGTGTTGAGGAATTGTCTAAAATTAGAAGCATCTTGCACTTAGGGTCTAGTCTAATTTTGTTATAGTGAGCCATAGCCTCAGGAACAAAACATTTTTGTAATCAATCCAGTGTAATGTCAGTAGTAACCCACTCCTTGTTGGCACGATAATGGACAGGGAACTGTGTCATCCCTTGAAGGCCCTAGGATGTAAACTTTTTCCAATACCAAGCAACTTACATCTATGGATTGCTGCATCATTAGACCAGCATGTTACCGTGCAGAGATCCATCGAAACTTTAAACCCAGATGGAGATTCTGCATTCTCAGTTGTCAGCGTTCTTTTTGGCGTACATCTCCAAAACAACTCAGACACACCGCACGAAACTGTAAGCAATGGCGACTTGAAATGATACAGACTATCTTCTAAATAGTCATAGTTGTGCTGCGATCTTCATCGATCTTCCAGCTCTTCATTAAACACTTTAGCTTGTTCCTTTAATAAATCACCAGAAATTTTCACACCTTTGTTTACACGAAGATTAAACTAGGCTTGGTCCAGTTCCGAACAGAATAGAACTTTAACAGGTTTTTTCTGTGCCAATGTCATATTTCATGCAGGAAATGCTGGAAATGGAAATGCCAATGTCATATTTCACAAAACAAATGGTTTTCATGGGCACGCTGTTACTAAGTTTTTTTAGTGTTTCCACTTTCTCTGCGATCGATAACGCATGATGTTTACGTTTAATACCACATTTTTTCTCTGCTGAATCCATAATTGGGCTAAACAGCAAACAACAACAAATAAATATTTAAAAAAAGAAGGAATGAGCAAAGCTAACAACGCTACCAAACAACTGCGAATCTGTACATCAGGATTTCGGGAATTTGGTCTGGTCCAAGAGCTTTTCCCGCCTTTATTTTACACACAACACGTTCCAGCTCATCCAGATAAAAGCCTTGCACTTTTGTTGGTCTCTCATACGTGAGAGTTATCCCTATTAGGAAAAAACTCTTCAACAATCTCCTCCCCATCCTGCGGGGGGGGGGTGGCATAGTTTTTGTGGAGGCGACTGGTGACCACACTGTAGGGTAATCCCCACGTGTCCTCTTCAACAGCATCTTGTAGCTCCCTCCAACATCGCTCGTAACTCGTTCTGAGCTCAAATGTTGCTCTATGCAGGGATTTCTAACCGCATCCACTCATACGTGAAACCTTATGGTCAACATTTCTAATATGTCTGAGATTGTATTTCTCAAGTTTAAGAGGTTTTCGAAGTTTTATAAGTTGATGCTGAAATGCTAACAACCTGATCTACAAAAGCTTGAGGTAATTATTGAGCAATTGTTATACGCCGCCGTAGACATCAACCGTACCGCTTCGTCATTTGTCGACACCAACTTATACTTGTTTTAACTTTACTTCTTGAAATTCCTAAACCATTAGCAACTTCCAATGTTTTTAATGTGATTATCTCATGCAAAATTGGTACTCCTTTTCTGATACAAAATTAAGCACAAGTTTTTCTAACTCTTCAAACCTATCGGTTTTGGGTCCACTTAGCACTATTGCTCCAGATTATTTTCGCCAAAAAGGAATATTCACTTCTGGCTCATCATATTTGTTTGAAGCTTGTAAATAGATTGTTTTTTCTGATTCTCTAGCGACCATGAATTTTAAGTTCATATCGTAACTTCATTGAATATCTTTATTGATTTGAGTGTTGGTCAATTTTTCTTTTCTACGTGATCATTTTTTTCATTATTCTAACTCATTCATGTTGGAAAAATTTTGAGGGGGATTTAGAAAAACGATAATTCTCAGCAAAATAAAGATGCTCAGCAATTTCGCTAATGCTATGAGTCAATTGTTTTCAGAATAGGAAGAGATGGCGTCTAAATGGTAACAGCAAAACCAGTCATGGTACTAAACTATAGGAAATCTCCAGGAGGAGTGGACCATTTAGACCAATTTACATCCACATACTGCTTCCTTGGAAAAGCTTCGAAATGGTGGAGAACACAAAAGCCGTTCAATCACTTGGAATTTGTAAAACTCCTGGTAGACCAACTAGTTGGAGACTTTTGTGAGCCTTTTCTGAGTCTCCAAGTGGGCCATCTACTTCTTCTGCGATTGGATCGTAAACTGCACATTTTGCGGCTAGAATCGATGGGGGACACTGGGTGATATGCTCACAGAAGAACAAAAAAGGGCAAGGACACGAAACAAATAAGTATTATGATACTTGTCATGGAAAACCTAGGATGCATTTGGGGAATTGTTTTTCAGATATCTTAGAATAAGGAATTCTAAAATTTAAAAAATACTCACAGATTGTTGTTATTTTGCTTAAATTTATTTTGTAATAAATTTTGTCTCAAATCTACCATTTTTCCTTGAAATTTCAAAACAGTACACTGGAATTATAGCTATATGAAACAAAAGAAAAACCTGGAGGTGAAAGGGTTAAAATGTTGAAACAAGATTAAAGTTACATACAACGTTGCAAGATGTATGCTTTTATTATCCTCTAGTATATCTTTTATTAAAATACCCAGAATTTAGTTTTAATTGTAAAACAAAATACAGTAATCGTCTGGAGTGCATGTTTCCATTGTACGAGGGTAGGCTGAAAATTAATGCTCACATGCTCGTATAGCGCAAACGACATGACTTTTAGAAGCGCGTCACGTTGAATGTGGAAGTGGCATGTGCAGGTTTGAGGTCATTGAATTCATCCAGTGTATTTTGAGAAGCGAAAGCATGGAGACGTATTCTAGTGCTATGTCAACGCGAGTAAGAGTTTATAAGTTTAGGTGACCGAGTTTCTAGAACGAGGGGCAACGGTAAATTCTTCTCAGTACATATAGACTCTAAAACACCTCCGACATCGAGTTTGTTGTGTTTGAGACAGCCTGGAACCAATAGATAATCTTGCAACATGATAACTAACGCTGTCCACACACCTGCGAAACTTGAAGTTCAAACCGATTCCAAACCCTCCTTACTCCCCCGATTTTGCGCCTTGCGATTTTTATTTTTTTCCTCCACTCAAGAGACACCTTAAGGGTAATCATTACGCCTCGGACGATGAGGTGAATGCAGCTGGTAAGTCCTGGATTCGAGAAAAGTCAGAAGAGTTTTTCAGTGACAGCATGAAAAAACTTGTTACACGTTGGGAGAATTGTGTTAGTCTTAGCGGTGACTAGCGGAGAAGAATAAATATATCATTTTGAACCTTAAGAATTTTACTTTAATATATTTTTTGCCCGATCTGGCTATTTATTTTTGTACGTGTTCTACGAGCATGTGTGCAGTAGTTGTCAGCCTACCCTCGTATATTGATTTATTGCGGTAAGTGCGCCCACCTATATTTCAACGGTTATTTAAATGAAAGCGGCAAAGTTATATTTATAAATATTATTTCTTGAAGCTGATGAAGTAATTTGAATGTTAATGTCAAAATGCCAGAAGGCTCACGCTAATGCGTGCACTAATGCATGTGTTTAAAACATTACCACATTGAATAATCAACTCAGCAGGCGTTTGCTGAGAGGACTACTATTATATTAGTTCACTATCTTTTAAAATTATATTTTATTAAGTGTAAACGAACAACAATTATTCTATTATTCCATTACATTGTATTTTTATATTAATAATACATTGCAGGTAACGTTTTTAAAGGGGGGGGGGTTGGAAAAGACAGATCTGTACAAATAAATGGAGATAATATCATAGCTACATTCTTACGTTGGGTTAAGATGTTAGCACAACGGAGTCATTAAAACAGAAATATAAATTTCCAAATCATTTTATGGTGCTCCAAAAGTAGGAGTGACAAGTTCGTTCGAAGAAAAAAATGGAATGAATGCTTCATTGCACATATCAATAGGTTGTTCGTGCAGAACCTTCAAAAGCAGTTTGTCACTTCTTGCGTTAGGTCTCATATCCAGACACAAAATTTCCAACTCTCTCATGCGCCAAGTAAGTGGCCTGCAATTTTTTTATTGATTTCTTGTAATCTGGGGGTGCTACCAACAAAGTTCGGTAAGAGAGTAAGTAATTGAATGGTCCAACGTCATACATTGTACGTCCTTCTTTTAACAAAGTTGACGCTGTTACACATTCATGATTGGTTAAGTGATATGGCTGATTCATCGCATTCCGAACATTTATGTTGCTTTACAATCGCATGTGTTTCAAGTGCTTTTACATAAAGTCTTGTAATCGCAATGTAAACATTCATACGGCCTAATGTTCGTTCAGGTGAAGGCTTAGCTGCTGAAACTGATAAAGTTACGAATATGTTCAAAAGCTATCGTATTTTAGAAAAGAATGCTTCACTGCACTTATGATTAACTTGTTCGTGCAGAACCTTCAAACGCTTGCCACCTTTTGCGTCAGGTCTCATATTCAGACACAAAATTTCCCACTCTCTCATGCGCCAAGTAAGTGGCCTGCAATGTTGTTATTGATTTCTTGTAATATTGGGGTGATGAGGGTAAGTAATAGAATGGTCGAACTGCAGGCTTTCTACTACTGTCGCTTATTTTTGAAACCTTGCAACTGCAAAGAACGATCATCTGTCGCCCTTGTGAGTTGTTTTCTACCTTGAGCACATGTTCTCGAGTGCGATCTGGTTTCGTTGAATCTTCTGTCCATTCGACTCACTGTCGCATGAGTAACGCCCAGCAAATTAGTTACATAACGTTTTGTACGTTCTTCTTCGAACAAAGTTGACGCTATTACACATGCATGATTGGTTAAATGATATAGCCGATTCATCGCATTCCTGTATTCGGTAATCACATTCCGAACATTTATATTATTTTACAATCGTATGTGTTTCAGGTGCTTTTACGTAAAGCCCTGTAATCGCAATATAAACATTCATAGGGCCTCTCGACTGAACGTTCCTGCAAAAGAGTTTCGTAGGTATGTTGTGAGTTTGTCTAATGTCAAGAATGTTCGTTCAGATGAAGGCTTAGCTGTTGGTCCTGATAAAGTTACGAATATTTTCAAAAGCTATCGTATTTTAGAAAAGAATGCTTCATTGCACATATGATTATGTTGTTCGTGCAGAACCTTCAAACGTTTGCCACTTTTTGCGTCAGGTCTTATA
>WYDF02268612.1:0-18322 GCA_009867245.2 Adranes taylori
GATTGTCGCATTCTGTTTCTACAATTTTATTCTAATTAATGAAGATTACCAAACTTAATTAAGAGAGATCAGTTTTTTACGGTGATAACATGCATTTCAAAGCAAGTAAATTGCACAATAGAACACATATGGGACTTAAAAGTCACTAATACACCACTGATTACTCTTGATATAATATACACAGACCGTATACGCGCAGGTTTTATGCTTTTTAAGGATTCATTTAGATTTGACTATGCATTATTTAATTAAGCAGTTGTTTATTAATTTGTGACCAAGATCTAAATAAACTTTAAGAAGCCTCTGTTTTATTCATAAAACTCCTTTTATTATCGTGATTTGTGTAGCACAATAGTTTATTGCAGTTATGTAATTTTATACACCAATACAGTGTTAAAACCATTGGCATGTTCCATTTACAGAATATAAGTTTAATTTGCTATATTAAGGTTAAATCTTTGGCCTTATTCAGCCAAGGGTTCTGATAATTACTATTTAATTTCTAAATGTATAGTGTCTAATTATTCTTAAAACCTCAAATAATAATTTCCTAGTGCTCAACACTCCCTAATTTACACTTTTTTACTTTTCTCCGGTTGGATTGGCTGGGCTTTAACTGATAGTAGAATTTACAGGGCTTACACAATGCCTTAGTCACGAAAATAAACGTGACAATACGCTAATCCAATGTAGAGACACTTTTAGACATATTTCCAAATTGGATATACAATTTTGTTTGTTCAGTTTCGTTTCCATAAGATTTTTGATGCAGTTCAAAGTAACTCCAAAATAAAACATTTAAAGATCGTAAAATTGCAATCGTCTGTAGTTCACTATTTTGAACGCACTTTGATTATTATTATATTGGAACTAATAAGCATTGACAAAAACGAAAAGGAAAAGAGATGTAGTAAGCTAGAAGTTCGTTTTTTTTTTATTAGACTGACATATATTTACGTTCGCTACCAATTGGATCTTCTCATTTCAGGTCTTAGGGACTTATTCACATCAAACTGAATAGTATAAGACTCTATGTTTTGTGCGGTTTCTTGCTTAAAGCTTTTAGATTTCATATAAGTAGGTTAATTTAATTTCTTTACGACAAATCCATACATTATTCCTACTGCCACGAGACAATTTGTTCTCGTTCTAATCTAGTTCTATGGTCGATAGTTTTGTGCGACGCTTGAAAGTTATTTAAATAATTCAAGATGGCTAGATTCTATAAAATATTTAGTGGTTTAAGCATACTGACTGCTGGACGAACTAACTGCAGGAAATGCAAATAGTAGTTAATACTCAAATGAGTTTCATTCAAACTTTGTTTCATAAAATAAACTATAATTTTAAATTATTTAAAACATCCTTTTAAGGTAGATATATCCCACGAGATTTAAATAATAGCATATGAATCCATGATGGCCGAAATTAATTTGTAGAGAAGGGTTAATAGGTAATTTAGTGAGAATACATTAAATTATAGCAATTTCCTAGAGGTCGTCCGACACTTCTCAGAAGAAAACCCAAATAGTATTGAAATAAATAAGAGTTGTATTGAAACAAGTAATGGAACGTGTTACTAGTAAATAACAAAGTCTGTGTAGTAAACGTAGTAAATAAAAAGGTCTGTGTAACTAGATGTAGGAAAAGTAATGAGCGTAACTTTGGTAGGAAATTTTGATGTCAATAGTCTGCATTATTATTGCAAATCAACTAAAAATGTGTGCACTTTGCGTTCGTTTTAACTGTTTGGTTATCTAAATATGTTTGGTGCCGAATTCATGTTTAACCTATTCCGGATGTAACAATTAACGGAATAAATAAAGTATCTAATTCATACACGGGCAAGGATTTAAACAATTTACAAAAAGATGTAAATAATTTACAGTAATTAAAACAAGAACAACAATGCGATGTGTGGAATCTGTATGTTAACATAAGTTCATCTATGTTTACATTATAGATTAAGAACAATTAAGTGTTATGTTCGACATTAATCAGTAGTGTGTACAATAAAAGATCTATACAAATTTAATACATCCGTCTGTTTACAGTCCCAATTATTATTATTAACATTATTTTCATGCTAAGCACTACAAGTTAGCTAGGACATAACATTCGTCATCATAAGATCAGATATAGCAAGGACTCGGTCGGTTTAAATCCGGAATGATGGTGTCCTATGTGGCGGTGCTGTGTGGAAAAGTTTGTGAAAATCTACAGATCGAAAACAGAATAATGGACATTTGTTTGAGTGATGAATCCTACTGACTTTCGCCAAGAAAGTTGGATCGAAGTTATGATAAATTCATATTTCACCAATTTTAAAGATCTGTAAGGATTAATAGAACACGAAAAAACGGGTATAAAAGTGTGAATTAAGCCAGTTTGGCCGACTACGGGTTGTATGTTGATCGGAAGAGAATGTTCAGATTTTCATCTGACCAGATGGAAACAGAAAGTCCAAATAGTGTAGGCATATGTTGCACAGATTCTAGTTAAATTTTTGTTCAGATTCATTTAGTTTGACAAACTAAATTCCATACTTTAATACTGGTAAATATTGTCAAATCATTTTTCTATTATCGTCATACTATTTAATTAATTTTAAGCCAGGTGGACGTGTATAAGATCTTTAATAAGAAACCTCATTTCACCTAAACAAGCATTTGTCTTTCATGTCCTTCGACCTTGTCGCCATTTATTATATATATAACTATTTATTTATTTTTTGTTTCATTCTGCTCTCTTTTGTGTCTATCTTTTTAACATTATTTCAGATTGTCTCTGTCGTCGTTTGCTTGAATATTTTTCGGCTCTTGCTATCTGTGCGTTTCTTTTTTGTATGAAAAATCAAATGTTTATGTACGTCGAGAACGTTGCGTTAAAATGTAGCTTGAGATAAGATTTTTTCTCTTATTTAGCTCGTCTCTAACATCTGTTGCTTCTTCGTTATATTTGATATTTATTACGCTTACTCGAAAGGAAACAAGATCAAATATGTTTACGAAATTTATAAATATAATTTGCCAGTCATGTTTTGATGTATAAATGACTATAGATTCAAATTAAATCAAATTATTTTTACATAATAAAATTTAATGGTGTTTATATATTAAGCAGTTTTGAGCAGAATGAAAAATTATTTAAAGATCAAACATTATTTGTATTGTAACCATACTTTTGTAACGTATTCTTAGATTTATGTAAGGTTTTATATACTATGATCTAAAAGCTCATAATATGTGTATTATAGAGAATTTGATACATAATTTATATTACTCTAGACTGAATTAGATTAAACTACACATTTGACAAGTTAAAATTGGCTTGCAATATTTAATATTTTCCATACCTATAAGAAGTATTGTAATAGTTTTACAATTTAGTTGTATCATTAAGAAATAATTAGTAAACATTTTATGTTTATATGGAATATCAATAACTACATTTTTTGTCAGGTATTTAAATCTTATTCGAGTTTTGTTGTATTAAGTTAACTTCTTGGTAATTCAGAATTTGGGAAATTTTTATGTTAGAAAGTTGATCTAGATTAGTTACTTTTGTATTATATAAACTCACGAAAATTTAGTTAAAGTTAACAGTGTTGGTAAGAAGCTCATTTCTATTACATAATACGTTTATTAGTACGCTGTTTTCAGACGCAAGTAACTGTTTACATAATAATAATCATCTTTGATTATAACTTTATTTTAATGTTTAAACATAGTTAATAATAAATTAGAACAGTATCAATTAATATTGATATTCTTTCATTATTCTGTTGATTGCGTTTGCCGGGTTCATCAGATATCCACAATATGCAAAGATTATGGGCCAATGGATGCTAAAATAATTCCCTTGAATAGCCGGCAAAGAGGAGATGTGGCAGATATATGGCAGATGACATAAAACACTAAACAACAAGTGGAAGTAAGCACCAAATATGAACTTCCGTCAGATTGTTTTCCGGTAATGGCCAGAATAGGAAACTTCGAAAAATTTGCACTCAAATGGAAACCTGTGAAAATTTATATATTCCAGAGGAGCAACTTTCCTCTAGATAAGATATAGACAAAGCAGTAGCATGTCTTACAACGGATATTCAACAAAAGTTGGGAGAATGTAAAATGCAATAAAAATAGTGAACCAGTGAAGAGAAAAAATAACAGACAGAATAACAGACAGAAAAAGGAAGCAAGACGAGGCACCCACATGACCTTCAAGTATTATAAACTTTACAAAAACAAGTACGTAAAATGCTGGAATATAAAAAAGAAGAAACATGGATACGAGAAGTGGAAGAAATAAATGAACAGGGCACCATCTATATCGTGTCTACAAGAAGATTAAGAAAAGCCTAACACGCCAGTCAAAAGTCAAAACGGAAAACTTATTTTTGATGATCTAGAGGAGATGATCTAAAGCAGTCGCATCCTATATGAAGTTGCAGCTTATAAACAATAGGCCAGAAAGCAATAAAGTGCAAAATAAAGTACAAGAAGCAATAAGAAAACTTGAGAAAGTAAGTTGGAAAATCCGCTTGTACTTGAAAAGATATTAAAACCATAATAAAAATATGTATAGTAAGAAAGCATCTGATCCAGATGGGATACCCACAAGAGCCATAAAACGACTTACAGATCCAGAAATAAAATTTTTAACCAAAATCGTCAATGCAATATTTAAAATAGGTTACCAGAAAATTGGAAAATCAGCCTCCCAAATGGAAAATCAGCCTACAGAAGAAAAAGACCAATCAGCCTCCTAAACGGATTTTTCAAAATTGCGGAAGTGGAAATGAAGATCCCTATACAACAAATGGCAGAGAAGAAACAAATTCTAAATGCAAATCAATTTGCGTTCTGAACGTCGGTAGCAGCCATTCAACAAGTGTCTAAATAATATCAAAAGCCAGAAAGACATGTAAAACTGTAGTAGCTACTTTTCTTGATATAGAAAAAGCTTACGAATGGTCTGGTCTGATGGTCTGTTATATAAAATACTTGAAGTAAGAATCCCCGCTGATATTTCAAAAGGAGTAGCATCATTTTGGGAAAATATGAAATTTGCAGTTATCATTAATGCTAAATTGTTGGAAATTCACGAAGCGAAGGGAGGATTGCCTCAGGGATCGCCATTATGTCCAATCTTATTTAATATCTGTGTACACGTTATACTGATATTCAAAGAGCAACCAAATGGAAACATGTTACAATTCGCGGATGATACGACAGTTGTCACCCAGCACTTAACCATCAGCATAGCGTGAAATGATTGGAAAGGAGATTGGAAAGCAGCTTGATGATTGAAAAATTAAACTGAACGAAACGAAAACAGAAACTTTACAGTTTTCAAGGAGCAGGAAATGCACGGAGACATGCGGAATAATACTCAAGGGAAAAAAAATTATATCCGTAGATAGATCACGTACTTTGGGTATACATTTGAAGTAAGAAGACGCCACACAACACACGTTAAACGCAGAGAAAAATAGCAGCATTGAATGCTCAGAAAATGTTCTGCATCCTGAAAAATGATGCAAAGTTATGTATTAGGAAAATAACATATAAATAAAGACCACAAAATAAAGACCAAAAATGGAACAAAAACCAGATAAAGGAGAAATAATATTCGGAAATTTGTTTAATCTCCGAAGTTGAAAAGCTTTCACTTATAGCCGAAAAGGCTGGAAAATAGGAAGTTAATAAAAGAGTATGGAGATCAGTCAGTCTTTGTAATAAAACGGTCACAGCTGCATTAATCGAATGTGTGTATATGCATACTTTAAGCCAGATGGATTGCTTCAATCCCAGTTGCTTCAGGTGATCAACCAATAAATATATAGCAATTTTAAAAGCATTGTTTTATAAATTGTCTTCATACAGTCATCTAAAAATATCCTATTCGAAATAATAATAAAACACAATGGAAATGTGTGTTATATTATTATTTGTGAGACTTGAAAGTATTCGCAGACATCGAGTGAAATGCAATACAAACATCTCTAATATACAATTTTCTAAAAAGGGAAATAGAAATGTTCTTTCAGCAAATTGCGCAATACAAAAACACACCTGTGCCTGTCATGCTTTCAAAATGTTTAAAAGTGGGTAATGAATTGTCTTATTTTCGTGCGGATGATGGAAGCAAAAAAACAACAGCGAATAACAAGTACGATATACAATATGACGAAAGACATATATTTTATTATCGAATTTTTTGAGGAAACTGAATTGTAAAATTCTTACGTACCTTTTGTAATTTATATAATTTATTTCATGCTACATGCTAAAATGTTTTTAACAAACTTTGGGGAAATCACCCACAAGCCAAAATAATTTTTGTATCGGCAAATACAATTGATTTACTTCAACCGTTTGACCAGGGAATTATAGCTACACTTCAGGCTATTTACAAGAGATAAATAGGAGATCGTGACAATGTGTTTTGAGCAAAGTCTATAACGAATCTGTCGACGTAACACAGGTGTGGAAACTTTTCAGAATTTTGGACTGCATTAATCTTGCCAAGAAGAACTAAAACGGAGAAATCAAAATGCTGATTAGAAAAAAATATAATCGGAATCAATTGAAAGTGAAAATCTAATGAACCAGCAGTAAACAGAATGGATGTAGTAGTAGAACTTGTCAAGGATGTAGTAGTGGTTTTGAGAATATGACTAAACGAGATTTCTAAAACTAATGTAGTGAAAGAAAGAGGAAAAAGTTAAATTGTTTACTCTAAAGAGTAAACAATGTAAGGAAAGCATATCCAAACATTTAAAGTAAAATTTTTCAATGAAGGCCCTTTCCAAGGAAAGAAGAACAAATTTTATAAGAAAACTTCAGTGCTTAGCATTATATATGGAAATGTATAATTTATAGAGTTTTAAACTAATAGCAAGGCAATCTACAGTAATAGATTTTTTGGAAATCGTAAAGCGTAGAACTGAAAGTAATGCAGAAAATGCAGGAGGAAGACACCTTGCTGAAAAGAAAATTTAATGGTGCGTGTTCTATGTGATCACAAAGAACACGTTATTTAATGTATTGTGACAGTACTCTGCTATTATCTAACAGAACTCCCACACGCGACGCTCCTAATAAGGAACTTTAGCGTTAGTCACAAATGGTGCAAACAAATCTCTTAATATGATCACAGAATAACTTCTCTTATGGAAAGGTAATGCTCTGGCGCCAGGTCAGGTTAGTTCGAGGCTGCACGCAGGAACTGATATTATTGTGCCTCCAGTCCTTCGTCGCTTACTGAGGGCATATGTAGATTTGAGTATTACGAGTTGCCATGTGTTGCTCGTCCTTGGACGCAGCTATAATTGAACATAATGCAAATGAGTGTAACAGAATTAGAGATTTTCCAACACCGTCTATTACTCTTCTAATATAAACAGAGAAAGATTAATTCACAATCAAATAAAATGAATATCAAAGTACATTATTATAACCTTTAGAGCGGTTATCACAATATACAATAAAGAAAACAATATCTATCAACAGCGGTGCATTCAATATAATAGCAGTGGAGTGATAAAACAATGAGACTGTGAGAAGCATGTACGAGCAAGCAAACACACTTAAGCAGATGGTAGGGGTAAATCTAAATACACTCTTATGGAAATGACGAATATCTATATGCATAAAAGATAAGGCAGGAACACCTGGAATCCGCTACTAGTTACAATAACACTCTCGTGAAGTGTTAGTGTCACATGAGTCACCAAAACTAACCCTGTGAACCTAAGTTAGCGTTGTATGTACCCTAATGCACTTTGTGTGTATTCTAGTTAATGAACATAATACGCAATTACTACCAATTGAACGTAGGTGCCACTGATGTCTCGGCATCAAGAACAAACCCCGGTGAACATATCCACAGGAGTTTAAACAGTCATATAACAGCGTACAATTCGCGGATAGCAGCAAATTATAGGAGTACCGTACCTCTATGTAGGAAAAGCAGCGGCAATATCAGCAATAGGTTATGCATCTACGCTTCTATGCGTACATATAACATTTCACGGGCAAGTATCAATTATCTCTTTCTGACTCACACGCTCAGTTATGGGACCAAATATTCCCCACTTCTATTTTAGAGCGATGTGTAACAGACAATATGTTATAGCATATGAATATTTGTTTGCGCTTATCATAGGAATAAATAATTATTAATTATTATAAATTTTATTTAATTTTAAAGAAAATCGTATTTTTAATTGCTAGCGGGACTAATATTCACTCTTCATTTTGAATACGAAAAGAAAAGAAATCTAATAATGATTGCTTATTTATCCCCAAAATAATACATTTTCTCTATTATGCGTATAAACAGACAGACAGACAAACATTTTTATGAACAGCATACCTATATTTCTAAATGAGGTTACCAAATTACAGTGCTTAAATGTATTAATTTCATCTAAAGAGATTTTAAGTTTGTAGCAACAGTAGTTACATTTTATTAATCTGTAGCACATTAAAATAGAAAGTAAGCATTTTTGTTAAAGTCAAAAACTACGAAATTATTTATCCCAATTATTCCATGATACTTAAGCTAACTAGAGTAATTAAGATATTTATATTAATTATGAAAATATAATATTTCTATATTTTTTTAATCATAACCTCCGTTCTTTGTTTTTTATACGATACATTTGCATAACAAGGCAACTTATAGAACCTTAAGCCCCCAGTTATTGGAGTCGGGCGGATATAATGACTAGACAGGACACTAAAAAATCACCTGAATTGGAAAGCAGTATGAATATTATTGAGACAGAAGCAGAAGTAGAAGGAAAAAGAATACATATATTGTAGAGATGAATTCGTCCAAGAAAACGAAAACAAGTAAGAACGTCAAGTGGAATAGAGAAGAGCCTTTTGAAAGGGAGAATGAACCTGGGATTTTAGGGAGGGTAATGAAAAATATAGGAAAGAGGAGGAAAATATGGTTAGTGAAAATTTACCGTCTGCCATTGATTATTTTGCAAGGTATATTTCTCCTGCAACTTTGAAAAATATGGCTTATTACACAAACATATATGCATTCAAAATAATTTTACATTTAAAAACACCGCAGCTTTAGAGTTACAAATTTTATTTTCGTTACACATTCTAATTGCAAATTTGAGGAAATTACCAAAAATCAGAATGTTCTGGGACAGAGTGTATGGATTCAATTAATTTTTTAATCATATGTCCCGGGACAGATAATTTCAGTTGCGGAAGTATCTGCATTTCGTGAATAATTTAGAACGATTGCAAGGGTAAATTTTATGATGTTAGGCCGTTGATGACTTTAGTTAGAGAAAGTTGTATTATATCGAATGAAAACCATGTCCGTGGGGATTAGAAGTGTTTTCTTGTGGAAAAAGTAGATTCGCTTGTAATCTTATTGCATACCAAGGCAGTTCAACAGAATTGGAGCCAGATGTTCAGAAACAGTTTGGACATGGGCAGCTGTTATTCTGCATCTTTGTAAACGTATAAGAAAAGAGGATACAATTTTGAATTATTTGTCTTCGTATGATCTTCTGTTGAAATAACGAGAACGTCACATTTTTGCAGCTAGAACATAAACAGATTTTCTAAACCACCATTGATGGCGAACACTGATTTGAAAAAAAGGCCGTGGCTTTCTTGACCAAATTGTTAGCGAAGATGGAATCATTGTTGTAAAGTGGATGGATAATAATGCTGTCCATCTGGCATAAAATTTTATAGGAAATGGTGAAGTCGATAAAGTGCGACAAAGATGGGCAAAAAGGGAGAATAAGTTTACAGTTATAGATCGTCCGAAAGGGTAAAAGAATATAATCATAGCATGGGCTGGGTTAATTTACTGGATCAAATGATAAGCCTGTGTAGGATTTTCGAGAAATTGGACTCTTCGGGTGATATGGGACTTTGTTTATTTCGCTTTTGTGAATAGTTGGAATGAGTATAGAGCCGACTGTCAGAAAATTAACAAGCCAAAAAAGAGAGAAACGGATCCTCTAACTTTCAGAGCAAGAGTTGCAGAAAGTCTCATTTGCCATGGCAAGACGATTCCAAAAAAAAGGAACAAAAATAGCATTTAGTAGTACAACACAAATTTTCCATAGAGGAGAAAAACGAAAACGTACATTGACTGAAAAACAAAAGGTAATATAGACCATATGCCAAATATTGACGAAAATAAAGAAACAACAACGTGAAACACCAAGGTGCCACATGTGTTGTGGCAAATGTAAGGTACATTTATGTTTAGTCAGAGGAAGAATCTACTGTATATAGTTCGACAGGGATTACTAAATCCAAATTTTATATATATATATATATTGATGCATATATTGATGCAGTATATTTCTCTCAACAAACTGTATTGCTTCTTTTACCATTTATAATAATAATCTACATAACATGTACATTGTGGTGTACAAATGTACTTCGTGCCATGTGTATATTACAATGTACATCCTGAAAAATACGCTGAAAATTAAAAAAAACAAAAATCTTGTTTCAATATTCTATTTCAACATGTTTACTATTCTATGATTCACATTTTAACATTTTAATATTCTATGATTCGACATTTATTAATTCATATCCATAGAAATTTATTTTTTTACCCTAAATAAAATAACTCAGGTCTGAAGAGGTCTAATAAAACTCGTTATTTGTTGCCAATGTAATAAACAACTTAAATCTAAAATATAGCGTAGAAGTTATAGGACAATTTACGATATTAAATTTTCTTTTGGGGGAATGAAAAGCATACAATGAAAAGCGCATGATAAATGAAGCGTATATTATTAAATATTTATTACACGAGCATTAAATTCTAGTTAAGAAGATATTACTTGATTTGTTTGAAAGACATTTTCCTTTTGCTGGTGTTTACGTATAAGTTAGCCCATTCGCGGACAAAGGAAAATTGTTGGGGGTCCTCCTGGGACACCAACTTTTTTTTAAGAATCGGTTAGATTTGAAGCTAAAAATTATAGTAAATATCGTTTTTCTTGTTTTTTTTTCAATTATTTTACAAAAAACACCATGACCGCTTTTGCAGTCCTGTCCCATTCGATATGCAGTTTTTGTCCTTACTGTACATGACTGCATATGCAGACAACATTTAAAGTTTTTCATGCTTTTATTAAATCCTAAATTAAATTCATAAAATTGAAACTCAATGGTAAAAACTCCAAAACTAAAGTTTACAAAGAAAAAATGTATTATGATGATAAATGATATTTTTCAAAACATTCTCCAACACACAATGGGGGATGAGCCTCGCACGTTTTGCATCTCCCTGGGGTCGGTTTCCTGGTATAATTTTTATAACACTTCCGCACCGCCGAAAGTTACTTCCACGTTTCGATTCTGGAACTGGTATTTTTCCCAAGACATGCTGACGAACTGCTGCATTTGAATCTTCAGCTCTAACGTGAACTGGAGTCGCTTGTAAATTTAATGGGCCCCGCTTTACCTGTTTTCCGCCACCCTTCAAATTTTCCGGAATCCCAAGTAGAGATCTAATGATACTTTCTCGAAATTGAAGTAAATTGATTTTTGGCTTTGTAATGTCTCGGTACAGTAAGAAATAATTTATAACTGGAACATCTAACATGTGAAAAATTATCTTCTTGTACTACGTAACCACACAATAACATAAGCGAAACCACATAATAACATCAGAAAAAGAAACGAAATTATAAAGAGATAAAGTGTTACATGCAGATAAAAGTCCTAGATACATGCCTATAAAACAACTGATCCTTTAACCAATAGAAATTTTGCTTTGCAAAAGCACATGTACAATACGAATAATACTGCAGTATCTGCTAAAGGTGCAAATGAAATCTTATACACTTGTCATCTGTTTATTAAATCAAAAACATATGCGATGTTGCCAGGTTGCTATTATACAGTGTAACGTGTATTTTAAATAAATAATATAGTACTGATAAGTAAACAAATTCTTATTTTATATATTATTGTTTTGAATAATATTATGATTATTTTCTTTATTAGACTGAAATTTTGTTCATGTTTGAAGAAAATTATTTTTAGTTTTATAAAGTACACACATGCTATAGGATTTTTAATTTAAGTCTTCGTTGTTAGGTATAAAACATTTGTTAAAGTTTCAGTTTGTTAAAGTTTGAATTTTATTTTGTTAAAGGTTGAGGTGTTGAATTTTACAGAAACTAAAGTTTTGTGAGTTTTAAATAAACTATGAATTTCTAAAAAAGTTGTTGGATGAAAAGTTGGAGTGTATTGCGCGTATAAAAACTAGAAGAAACGTTTTTATTTGAAAGAAGAAAATCTTATCAAATTTTTTTAGATATAGTAGTAAGTATTAACAGTGTATGAATTAAACGTCGTGAAAAAGTATACACATAAATGTATATTTTTTTTGTATTAGTTTTAACTAGTACTTTTATATAGTTGTAGAAAATGGTTAGAAGCTTCAGGCAGAGGCGATCTAAGTTCAAAAACGTTACAAAAATTAAATTCAGTGTAATTTAAGACTATTTTCCCGGAATCTATTTTCCCGGAATTTTTTAATGAATTTAAAAATTTTTGCAAAATTTTTAAGTCTTCTACATAGTAAAAACATACTTACAGTTTTCCATTTAGTATTTAGTTTTCTTGTATAAGCATAGAACAAATATTGTACGAAATATTAATATTAGTTACATATTAAATATTTAAATAAATATTAAAAATATTTGGGTATTTAAATTTATTGAATTATTTGATCATTCTTTGCTAAATTTATAAATTGTTTAAAATTTGAAAAATAATAATTTTAATGTAAAGTTGAAACGCATTTAAATTTTTTTAGTTAATGTATAATCTTTTGTAGTTATTAAATTATTTTCTAACTAATTTTCATATTATTTTATAAATAAATTAATATTTATGTCTTTATTGTATGATGTATAAATAATAATATATTATTATTATTACTAAAAACACATAGTGAATGGATATTTATTATTATAATAATAAATGGCAAAACAAAGAACTAGTCTACACCAGAAATATTGATATATAACAGAATGAGCAGAGAAAGAAAAAACATTATTGCCCATTCGGCAGATTTCAAATTGACTACATTAAAAATTTAATGACCATTTCGAATTTTACTGTACTGTCGCACTAAATTATCCTTTTACATATCTATACCGATTTTATAAACCGCACATTTATCGAAATGTGCGAAACATGACTTTTTCACATTGGCGTATAAATATTGACATTTTTATATGTACGAGGAAAAATTAGTGTTTTAAATGCGGTTTCACTACAGGCGTACTTTGATATTCGTTTTTGATTAAAATCAAAATAAATCCAGGATATAAGAAAAATACAGTAATAAACGGAACAACTTTTCTTTAACCATACTTTCATGTCAATTAGTTGTATTTAGATCAATGGAACTACCTCAGGTTTATCACAATCTTTGTGAATTTGAAAAAAATTATTATTTTTCTTTAGAGCGCATGTTCTCAAATTTAAATTGCAAACTCATTTAGTCAGTTCATAATGGACATTTATGTTATAAATTTCCTAAACAAATTCATTGAACAAGGAAGCTCAAAAAAGCAGATAATGTAGCATGTAATATTGTCATGTTTAGAACTGTGACATGGGATTAGGTGAACTATAAATGAATAAAAAAATTCTACTTCCAGTTAAAACCCATTCAATCCGCTTTAAGTCAGGACGTATCTCGAATTTATAAATTATTGTTTGGGGGTTGAGGAATATCAATACGTAAGTATACTGTATAATCAGACAATAATTATTAGAACCCTTGCTTAAATAAGGCCAAAGATTTAAACATACTAAAACAAATACGGCTCAAGAATTAAATTAATAACCTTCAAATAAAACGCCACAAGATTTTTAACCAATCTATTTTTCAGTAAATAATGTATTACATATATTATTATAATTAAATGGGATTAATAAAGTTAGGGTAATAATAAAACAAATACTTACTTATTAAAGTTTATTTGCATCCTGACAGAAATAAAACTTCCACTAAATTAAATAATGCATAGTCAAAGGCTCAATTAAAAGTCAATTTCGGAAGAATATAGTGATAGTAATTTACTTAAGACGCTTCAAATAAATTCTTATTAGTTACTAGTAAATGCCAATATATTTCGTTAGTTATAATTTTTTATTCAAAATATAATCAAAATAACAATATTTGTTCAAAGTAAATTGATAATTATTTATTCAAAGGATAATCATACGTCTGAGTTTCTCAATTTATATAAAATAATTGCTACTAACACTTTATATTTCAGCCATAGCTTTCACAATAAAAATTACCATGATGCCTCTTAACGGGCGAACCTGGCGTAAAGAACAGTGATCCCATCATATTCTTATTTATTAAAGGTCCATTGCAATAATTATTTTTCTAATGATCTCTTTCTAAGCACAGGACGCAAAAACTGATTTACGCGAGAATTTACCTGGATTTTCTCGTGACCCCAAATTCCTTCCGCGGAGAAGTTTTTCCCCTCGCGGATCCTAAAAGATGCGAGCCGTGTGATGTATTATTTTGCACGTGTTCAATAAATCGCGTTTCCCTTAGATTATATATTTAAAATGTTTAAAAGGCTCTACATTAGAATCTCAATAAGCGAATACAACTACTATTATCGCATGGAAGGCTACTAGCTGATGGTACTTCAATAAGAATACTAGAAGTCTCCGACTGTAATTTAAGTTAACTAAAGGTATTTGTAATTTAAGTTAACCGTTTAATTATTAAGGCTTACTTTTGCCACACGCGCACTTCAGGTTAAATCACGGGATACATTGACACTTGGTAGATACATGAAACTTAATATTGCATGTATCTAGAATATTTCCGACTAGATTGTACAATTAGATAGCAATCAGATGTATTTATACGTGAAGAGGAAGATAAAACATTCTCTTATTTTCCGTTCAAAAAATGGTTGTGGATTACTCTAAATAACATCCGAATCAGCAGAGGTCATTGTGAACAAGTAGAAAGGTTCGAATTTCAGAAGCAGAGAATGAAGTCAACTTGAGCGGGTCCGGTCGCACTAACAGGTATAATAATATATAAAGTTTTGTTATTGGGAAACAATATTTGTTGTCCTCAGGTCTATAGTATCTTATAGCAGAAAACGTTTGTGCGACCCGTTCAGACCGCCTTTAGCACAAGAAAATTCTAAATCAAAAAGAGTACACATTATGTTTTCATCATGAGATAAACATCAACTTCTTAAGAGATTGAATGCAATTTTCAGACAGATAAAAACACTAAGTTAAATCCTCAATAACGTGACGAAGTATTTAGTTCAACAGTATTTATTTTTAAGTACGTCGCTGCTTCAATTTAAATACATAGCGAAGAGAGTGCGTTCAGCTGTTTTCCCTAGTAAGCTCTAATCATAAATATACGCATTGGTTAATCTGTAATGGCCATCTAGGACAAAACGAGAATGCGCTACAATGTGTATGAAATAAAGTAGTGAAATGCCTGCACTGAGGATGCGCCCACACCAGATGCGTTTACAAAGCCATGCAATTTCAATAAAGAGTTAAATGCTTCTGGGAGAATTCGTATTGAATTCACTACAGAATTCACTTCACTCGCAATATCAAAATCTTTTGTTGATTTAAAGTATAAAATTTGTTAAGTGAAAATTATTGTGTTCATAAAAATTTTGAAGCTCAAACTCTTATTTTATTATCACGAAAAGTACCCTTGACACTTTGCGCCTTTGACACTAAGTATCTCTGACCCTAACTGTTTGCGACACTACGTGTTTTTGACACTAAATGTCTTAGTGATAAAAAAATGGTTACAAACTCGATAGCAATGCGTCTTTTTGAATATCTGCGAATATCTGCAATCTGTTCAACAATTTGTGATTTGTGTTACTATCTAAAATCAAATTTCAATAAATAGTGACTATTGCAATTGGTAAAAGTATAAAAAAGTAAAACTAACAATTAGCACGTGAACAAGTTAACTTAAATAGATAATTTAAAATTTCAAATAAAGGTATCTCAATACCTTAGAAACAATATGTGAGAAGTAAGATAAAAACAAATATAGACAAGTTAAATTTTCTGAACAACATTGGAGGAAAAGCTAATCGGAAAGGTCTTGGAATTAGATATAAGTGGTGAAAAAATAATAGTGGCTAAGCACCATTTTTTTTAATTCCCTTGTTATTATTCTCATATTCTCATCGTACAGTCCTGGAAGGACCTTAATTGAAAATTATCTCTCTTTTTACTAAAGCTAGATCAATGGAACAAAGTTTACGTAATTTGGAAGTTTTGGAAGTTTACGCAAAGCTCTATGTTCCCCAATTCTTATAATTAAGGGTTGTAACTAAAAAATTTTGATATAAAATTGAAAATACGATATAAATTTCAAAAAATTTTTAAATAATTTCTATTTTGTATAGTATGAGGGTAAAACCTGCGGTTAAAAAAAATACATCTTACAAAAACTCCATGAAATGAAGAACCTTTAAAATAACCACTAAAAATAAACAATTTCATTTTTCTTTGTTATTTTTATCTGAGCAACTTTTTTTCAAAAATACGTCCATTTCTAGCGGTTTTTAGTTTCAGAACGCTTTCGTGGGAGTGTCAGGTAGAGTAGGTAACAAAAGTTGCATCGTTAATATATGAGATAACCAATGTTCCCTTATCAGAGATGAAATGAAAAATAAAAACCTAAATTAGTCTTGTAGTCTAAACGAAGATTACAAGCCCATCGCACTAACCAGTAGAGCACTAACCAGTGTTCTGATTAGTGTGTATTCTATGATTATATTTATATGCAAAACCTGTATTCATCTGAAAAGTGAAATCTGGATTACAAAATAAGGACTTTCAATTAGAAAGTTGATTAGAACAGTATGTAATGTAGTTATCTTATTAAATTCTTGTAAAATTAAATACGATATAATTTCTACAGAAAGAAATATTTTAAAATGCAATGAATAAATTTATCTTTTACATGAATAGGTTTATTATTTATTTTATGTGTAATGAAATTTGGTGAAATTTAACAATTAACATTTATTTTTAGAAAATAAATCGTATTTGTAAATAGTTTTATCAAGTTTTATTACATTTTATTTAAACTTTTATTTGAATAGTTTTGTACTAATTCTACCATCTCTACCCAGCATGTGTTAACAAACGTGTAAGTTGTGCGGTCTATCTATTATACGTAGTATATTTTCCCTAAGCACCTGAGGTCCCCTAAAAATTAGCGTACCTTGCTCCATTCATACATTGTATACCTATATTTTTCTTATATGTTTCCTATCCCTCAAGGCCCCGTAACGCGTATGGAGTCTGCTCTATTGGTGAATTTACTCTATATATTCTGTACCTATATTTTTCTTTATATCTCCCATTTACTGAAGCAGCTATTCTATAGCTGTTTATCGTCTACCATCCTCTCAAGGTCCCCTAAAAACTAGCGTATTTTGCTCCATCTCTCTTTAACACATTGCACGTCTATATATGTCTTCGTCTACCATCTGCTCAAGGTCCCCTAAAAATTAGCGTACCTTGCTCCATACATACTTTCTATATCTATCACTTAAATATAAAACATAGATCTTATGAAGTTGTATATTTTTGAATCATAAATTCTTATAATACCTGTTACAATACATTTGTTACTATCATGATTCAGTTTAGATTTTAAGTTTATTGAAATCCTTCACGAGCTATTTGGTTCTTGTATAATCAGCCAGTTCCTGCTGCACATCTTTACATTCCACGATAAATCTTTCAATTCTAGCTTTTAGGTATCGTCTGTACTCACTTGCTGTTTTTTGAGCATTAATGGCATTTTGAAACTGTAAATCTATTATCACCTTATCGGGATTTCTAATAACCACTTCGATCATATACCAAGCGTTTAGGTGTTTCACTTCTAATGGATTACCAATCATCCAAGTCTGAATGTACTCGAGAACTTGTTTATTGTCATCAATGATAATGATTTCGTTAGTATTATCAACAGGAAATGATACTTTTGATAAAATCTCGAAGCAATTGGTGTAGAACCTGATTTGCGAATCCATAGTCATACCATGAAGTAGAATGAAAAAAAAGTGAAATAATTTTTCATTAAAATTTGGAGATTGGTTGTTAAACATAAATTTGGATGTTTTTCAGTTATCAGTTCTTTAGAAACGGATTTTAAGTTTTGTGATTATTTTGAACACGGTGTATTTATTTATTAAAGGTAAATTTATTACAAACAATATATCTATAATCATACA